>SJYV01046957.1:0-76173 GCA_006410875.1 Neotragus pygmaeus
TGTCAGGAAGATCCCCTAAAGTTGAAAACAGCGAACTGCTCTAGTATTCTTGCCTGGAAAATTCCACGGACAGAGGAGCCTGGTGGACTACAGTCCATGGGGCTGCAAAGAGTCGGATACAACTGAATGACTAGAACATGCACGCACGTGTCAAACATACCTAACTTTTAAATACAAGAATTTTTTTTTTCTGAGATCCTGTATCTTCTTTGCTATCATTGTTCTGATTTTTCTTCCTGAGAGGCTTCCTATCTCCACTTCACTTAATTGTTTTTCTGAGGCTTTACCTTGTTCTTTCATCTGGTACGTATTCCTCTACTGCTTCACTTTGTTTAATCTGTGATTACGGTTTTCTTTCTGCAGGTTGCAAGGTTGTAGTTCTTGCTTCTGATGTCTGCCCTCTAATGTATGAGCCTATCTAAGAGGACTTTTCAAGCTTTCTGAGGGGAGGGACTAGTGGTGGGTAGAGCTGGGTATTGTCCCTCTGGTGCTCAGTCTTGCACTCAGTAAAACTTTAATCTGCTTGTCTGCTGATTGACGGGGCTGTGTTCCCAACCTCTTTGTTGTTTGGCCTGAGGTGACCAAGCACTGGAGCCTACAGACTGTTTGGTGGGGCTAGTGGCTATTTCTGGAAGGGCTGACTCCAATGAGTACTTCCCAGAACTGATCCTTCCAGTGTCTTCATCCCTGAATTGAGCCACAGCTACCCTGAACTTTGCAGAAGACCTCTCAATATTAGCAAGCAGATCTTGCCTAGTCTCTTACGGGTTCACTGCTTTTCCCCCTCTGGGTCCTAGTATGCACAAGACTTTGTGTGTGCCCTCCAAGAGTGGAGCTTCTGTTTTCTCCAGTGTTGTGGAAGTCCTGCAATCAGACCCCAGTGGTCTTCAAAGCCAGATTCTCTGGGGACTCTTTTCCTCCAATTCCCTGACCTCCGGCAGTGAAGTTTGACATGGGGCTCAGAATTCTCCTGTGGAATAACTTCTGTGGTATAATTATTTTTCAGTTTGTGGGTCACTTACCTGCTGGGTATGGGATTTGATTTGATTATGACCACACCCCTTCTACTGATTCATTCTGGCTTCTCTTTGTCTTTGGATGTGGGGTATCTTTTTCTGATAGGTTTTTTCATGGTGGTTCAGCAGTTGTGAATTCCTTCCACATGAATTTCATGTCATCACTGCACAGATTCTCTAGCTGTGGCACACAAACTTAGTTGCTGTGCAGTGTGTGGGATCTAAGTCCCTCGACCAGGGATGAAACCCATGTTCCCTGCATTGAAAGGTGGATTCTTAGCCACTGGACCACCAGGGAAGTCTCTGAGATTTATTTTTAAATGCTTAAATACCCAAGATACATTGATGAACAGATAATGGTTACTAGGCAGGGTTTTCCACAGAGACAGACTAATACAAAAAAGTGCATCTATATCTATCTACTTGTCTATCATCTACTTATCTACCTATTTATCCATAGAGAGACAGAGAAAAAATTTTCTCACACAAAAGTAATGATTGATAAGCCTGAAATTTCTAAGTGGGCCTGACAGCTGAAAATTTAGGTAAGAGTTGAAGCTGCATCTTGAATCTGAATTCTGTAGGACAGGAGTCTGGAAATTTAGGCCAGACTTCTATGTTGCAGTCTTAGAAAGAATTCTTTCTTTCTTGGTTTGTATCAGTCTATTTTAATTAAAGCTTTTAGTTGATTGGATGAGGCCCACACAACATTATAAAAGATTAAGTGAAGTAGGTGAAAGTCACACAGTCATGTCCAACTCTTTGCAACCCCATGGACTGTCCATGGAATTCTCCAGGCCAGCATACTGGAGTGGATAGCCTTTCCCTTCTCCAGGGTATCTTCCCAACCCAGGGATCGAACCCAGGTCTCCTGCATTGCAGGCAGATTCTTTACCAGCCGAGCCACAAGGGAAGCCCATAAAGGGTTATATACTTTACTAAAAATTTACACACTTAAATGATAATCACATCAAAAAAAAAATCACAACTACATCTAGATGGTTTCTTGAGCAGCCTAGACAAGTTTCGGTCCACCCTTTGCTTGTGTGGCATCCATACGCATCTTCTTAAACAGTACTAAATCTGCAAATAAAAAAATAACTGGGTGGAATGGGTAAAAGTGCTTAAAACGTACAAAATCACAGTTAAAAGACAAATAGGTATGGGGATGTAATAACAGCATGGTGACTATAGTTAACAATACTGTATTGTATCTTTAGAAATTGCTAAGAGAGTACATCTTAACAGTTTTTACCATGAGAAAACAATGTGTACTTATGAGTGATGATGGATGTTAACTATATATACATCTAATACAATGGTATATCTCAGTTTAAATAGATAAATAAGAAAGTGTCAAAGACTTTCTGGACTAGAAAAACAATACTTAGCTATAAGCTAAGCTATTTAAAAGAGGCATCTAACTTATAAGGACATGGACAAGTTGAGAGGAAAAAGGATGGAAAAAGATAATTGAATCATGTAAATAATAACTAAAACAAAACTGATATGGCTTTATTAACATTAGAAAAAATAAAGCTTAAGTAAAGAGGATGTATAAGAGGATAACAAGGAGAGGTGCTGATTCTAAGCTTTGTGTGAAATTAATAACATCTTTCAAAATATATAACTAAATATGGTATAGAATGAAAGGAAACTGACAAATTTACCACCATAGTAGGATATCTTCAACACATTTTTTTCTGAATAATCATCACATTTAAAGGGAAAAAAATGAAGATAGACTATTTAAACCACATGATCAACTGGTTATATCTAATCGGTATGGAACCAAAGTTACATTATTTTTTTAGCTCACTATGATATAATTTCAAAACTTTTCCACTTACTGTATCATGAAACAAATTTTGAGAAATTTCAGAGAACTAGTATTATATAGACATCTTTCGCCAACAGTAATTAGAAAGTATTAACAAAAAGAAAAAAACTAATACTAGAAATTGAGAATGTGCATTTAAATAACTTATGATCTAAAATAAATTGTAATGAAAGCAGAAAATATTAAAAACTGAACAGCTGTCGAAATGTGTTTTCAGATATGTAGAATACAGCTTAAACAGTACTTAAAATTTATGATCTTAAATGTTTATTTTATAGCAGAAAGGATGAAATATAATTTTTGAATGACACAAATTCAGAAATTAGTTTAAAAAAGAAAAGAGAAGGAACAAAATTATACCTTTCCTTATCTTTTTCTAAGATTTTATTTATTTGTTTACTTTTGGCTGTGCTGGGTCTTTGTTTCTGCATGGGCTTTTCTTTAACTGTGCTGAGCAGAGCTGCTCTCTGGATGTGGTATGCAGGTTTCTCATTGCAGACTTCTCTTGTTGAGGAGCACAGGCTCTAGGGTGCGGGCTTTAGTAGTCGTGGCATGTGAGCTCAGGAGTTGTGGCTCCTGGGCTCTAGAGCACAGGATCAATAGTTGTGGCGCACAGGCTTAGTTCCTCCACACAGTTTAAGCGACTCCACAGCATGTGGGATCTTCCTAAACCAGGGGTTGAACCCATGTCTCCTGCATTGGCAGGTGGATTCTTTACCACTGAGGCATCAGGGAAGCCCCTCTGCTTATCTTTGGTATACCCAAAGGTATACTAATCTTCTCCCCAAAAAAGAATACAAAGTCCTTGGATGAGATTCACTCTTCTGTTTGATATTCTATAACTTAAATACTATGATGTAAAGTTAAAATGTATATGTATATATGTGTATGTATGTATGTATATATAAGGAAAGTCAATACATTTTGTTTCATGATAAGAAAATGAGAGGAAAGATTTAAAGACATTTGCTTAATATAAATGTACATGTATATGTAATATGTAAAATGTATATATACTATACATTTACAGGTTTATATAGATATGTGTGTGAATATATATATGATATAATTCATAAACACAAACACATGCATAGCAACATTAAAAAATACTCATAACAATTATAATCCTCATTTCTGTAATTAGTCACATGGTTGTAGCTGGATAATTATCATCTTTCATTACACATTGCATATTTCCTGTGCCCTCAGCAAGTACCTCAGATAGTTGTGGGTTTTTTACCTTGTGGGGTGATCCAAGCCATTCCTGAAGTGTCAGGGACATTAGTAGTCCTACCTGAATTAGGTTGTTGTAATTTTCCCTTGACCTTAGTCATATAACATGGTAGCATTAAGAGAACTTAAGGGATACCCCCAATTCCAGACATACTCTTCCTTATCTCTGTTGTAGATGACCAGGCCAGTTTATTTCCCTTTGGTTGTTCATATCAATTACCCCAACCAGGACAGTAATTTCCTTTTGTCTGTTGATCAAGTGGTATGAGCCCAAAATGGCTAGGTGGCAGTCTTAACTTCTGGTTCATTATTGTTTCTCTTGGTCTATATACTTCTCCTTTTGGAAATAAGATCTCTAGGCAAGCAGAGCATATGTTCCTGAGGACTAAAAGCAAAAATTTGACTAATGTGTCGCCAGAAGTAAGAGTGAGTGGTGCCCCTCCCGTGTTCCCCCTTTGATGGCTGAACCTATGAAACAGCACCACATAGTGGCCACTGATTTAGAGCGTACACAGCCAAGGAGAACCTGGCCTCCACTAAGCAACATACTGCCAAAGAACTGGTTTATAATTGAGTCTTCAAAATATCATCCCCCTGTTCTATCAAGCCCTCTGCTTCAGGAGAACATGGTAAGATCAGTGATTTTCATAATCATGGGCCCATTGCCATGCTTCTTTCTCTGTGTAGTAAGTTCATTGATCAGAAGCAATGCTCTTGTAGAAGAGTAACATAACAGTGGATAAGGCATTCTGCTGTTGGTACTACTACTGGTGCATTTGGCAGAAGCATTGCATTCAAAGAGTGAAACCCTCATCCTGAAAAAGTGCCTATCTCATTAATACCAAAAATAATGCCCTTCCTTAATGAGAGTAATACAAAACACCCTGATGTTGGGAAAGACTGAAGGCAAAAAGAGAATGGTGTGGCAGATAGCATCATCAAATCAATTGAACATGAATTTGAGCAAACTCAAATAGTGAGAGTTTATAAATAGTGGAAGATAGTGAATGGCAGAGGAGCCTGGCATGCTGTAGTCCATGGGGTCATAAAGAGTCCGCCAGGACTTAGCTACTGAATAACAACAGCCAGGTACCTGNCATCGAATCAATTGAACATGAATTTGAGCAAACTCAAATAGTGAGAGTTTATAAATAGTGGAAGATAGTGAATGGCAGAGGAGCCTGGCATGCTGTAGTCCATGGGGTCATAAAGAGTCCACCAGGACTTAGCTACTGAATAACAACAGCCAGGTACCTGTCTGATCACCACAGGAATAGTGTTACATCAGGGATTCAGTGTTGGACTCTCCTGCTGACACTTGGCCCATCAGCAGAGACCATAACAGTCCTTGGTGAATGTAAGTTCATGTTGCTGAGCCCAAACATAGAGCTTATCCCTGCCACTATGATCAGTTTGTTCATAAGCCCACTGAGCAATGATAAGTCTGGGGAAACAGGCTGACAGGTATCTACAGGCTGACAGGTTATCCCATCTGTCTGATTATTAAAATCTTTCTCTGCTAAGGTCACCCTTTGGTGAGCATTCTCATAGGACACAAATATCTTCATAATTTTTAACATGTTAAGAGAAGTCTAACCACATGTCTTTTCTCCAGACCTCTTTACCAATTTTCCAATCATGTTCCTTCCAAATATCTGACCATTCACTTAGCCTCTGGCCATAGCAAATGAATCTGTACACAGTTGCACATCTGGCCATTTTTTCTGCCAAGAAAAGTGAATTACCAGGTGCACTTGTTGAAGTTCTGCCCAGAGAGGAGAATTTCCCTTCAGTGCTGTTCTTCAGGGATGTTCCAGAAAGGAACAGTAGAGCAAGAGCTTTTCATTTTAGGCGTAATACCTGTGTAGGTGCGAAACTGTCTGTAAACCAGATGACTCTTTCTTCCTGTCAGCTGATTGTGGAAAACTCCTCATGGAGCAATAGGTACAGGTTGGGAGAAAGAAAGTGCTATAGCAGGAATGGGAACCAGGGGCATTTGGGCCACTTCTTCATGTAACCTATTTGTGCCTTCAGGGCCTGCTTGGCCCACAGTTATATATACCACTTCCAGATGGAATGTTATCATGTGTGCCCAATTCCATGGCTTGGTCAAATGACACAGTTGATGATGGGCAACTCATAATGCAAGGCAACTTGGTGACCATGATTAAACCTTTAGTCTCAGAGCTATTTCTCAAAAGGATAGTAATGGTCTTTGGAGGATGGATCCAAAATTTTAAGGGCTTTCCCTGTGATTTACCTATAAGTACCTTCCAAAGCTCCAGACAATTTCCTTATGTGCCACTGTCACTTCAGGCACCAATGGATCTGCTGAATCATAAGGTCCAAGTGGCAGAGCACATGGAGAACAGCCTGGACCTGATGCAGAACTGTCACTTGTCTTGGGCCCCACTAAAAACTAGCAACTTTTCAGGTCACTTAATAAACAGACAAGAGTTGCAAATCCAAATAAAGAGTATTACTAGCAAAGTCCACAAATATTGTGTCTTCAAAATTCCACAGGCATTGGATCTTTTTTTTGTTTATAGTAGTAGCCAGATGCAAAAATTTATTATTTACCTCAGAAATAATATCTCAACATCCCCCATACCACTAGATGCCTAGATATTTCACTAACATAGAAAATCACTGAATTGTAGTAAAATTTATTTCCTATTCTTGAGACATAAAGTTCTTACTGATAAGTCTTCAAATCCCTAAGATTGCCAGTAAGTCATCAGAAACTAGGAGAGAGGCATAAAACAGGTCTTGGGAAAACAGAAAACCTCTGGCTTACAATTTGATCTTGAACTTTGCAGCCTCCAGAACCGTGAAAAAATAAAATTTTGTTATTGAAGCTACCTAGACTGTGACACATTGGCAATCCTAGCAAACCAATATGTCTGAGTACTCAAGTAAATGTATAGCAGCTTTATTTATAATGTCAAAACTATAAATGCTTCACATACCCATCAGCAAATAATTAGATTGAAAATTATGAGTTATTCATTCAGTAGTATACTAATAAAAATGTCAACTACTAATACAAGGTGAAACATTCATTATGCTGAATGAAAGACAGCTTATACATTAAAAATAAATACTGAATCTCCACAAGAAATAGGGTATGATTTACAACCAGGTCACATCTATGCTTTTAGATTTCTATATTTCCTTTACTAAATAGTAATATTCATTGACCTATTGACTGCCTCTTCTCCTATAATTCCAGATTATTAAGTATATTAAAATGAGTCATTATCTTGAATATAGTATTTATTACATGTGAAAAATAACTACAAAATCATACAGAGAAAAAATAATTTTGTCCTTTTCTAAAATTGACTGATTTCTACAAGATAAAACAATTTTTTCACTTCTGAAAGTTGACTGATTTCTAAAATAAAAAATTAGTTTTGTCACCTCCTAAAGTTGGCTGATTTCTACAATATGTCTACATATTTCTGACAGGGTGACTTTTCCAGAATTATAATATTTCTGTTAAGTTCTCCTTATAGACATTTAAATCACTTTAAAGGAACAAAAGAATTTACCAAGAATAGAAAGTCAAAATTTGTATAAAACCAATAAGTTACACAACTAGAACCCAGCTCAATAAATAGTAATTATATGTATCTTATGTTATATGAGATCATTCCTAATAAATAAGGTAAGTTGTATTTTGACATGACCTATTACATTCTGTTAATTTGTCCATTTTCTCTGTCTACCCACTCTCTTCCAGGTAGAGAGTGCCTATAGAGGAGGCAGCAAAGGAGCTCCAATGTAGAGAAGTGTCTCAGTTTACATTTTGTTAGAGATTAATGTGTGTAGAAGAATAACAGACATCATTTTAAAGTCTAGTATTAAACTAATCATTAGAAACCAGATTCCTTCCTACAGCACATGTCATTTTAATGAAAAAATATGAAAAACACAACAGAAAGTTAGCTGACATCTATCTATTGATTTATCCTTACCAGTAATCTAAAAGGTCAGTATATTGTAGCTATATAAAAATTAATTATTGATGTTTTGTCAATTATGTCCTTTATGTCCTCAGTGGGAAGTTGGCAAGTTGTTTAGACTCTCCTTGAGAATGAAAGTAAAAATAAATGGGTTGTTTACCAATTTGCCTGGATTTTAAAGCCAGACACTATTCTTCCTTCTTCATTAAAAATAACTAGTATTTAAATTAACTAGTATATTGTGAACAAAACTGTAAGTACAAGTATGCTTTCAGTTTTTAGTGAACTTTGAACAGATTTATCTGATTTACTATCAGAAAGAAAGACACTGGGTCACTAAACCTCATTCCTTTCTTTAAATTGCACTCAGCTTTTCCTCTTAGAAAGGCCAATATCAAAACCTGTTAATTCTTAAAGTGCTACCACAAATTTACATGCAAGAATCTCCAGTATGCAGAAAAGGCAAAATTGAAGTAAATATTCAATTAGCAAAGGTTCTGGCCACTGGTCTTATTATGTTAAGAATTTATTGAATATATTATACCTCAAAAATGAAATAGATAATTAGGAGTGTGAATACTGGCCTCTGAAATTTGGAAAGTAGCATTGGAGTTGGATATTCTAAGTCACATATATATAGATGTTTATTGTTCTAAGGAGGATGCCCCCTAAAATTTCCACATCCTTAAACCTTACAAACAAAAAGAAGTCAAATACTCTATATCATTATATCAACTTATGTGGCTTTACCCAAACCACATTGACAAAATGTTTCAATTTCTTAATGTGGTACAGTGAAAGAATATCATTTATAAAATCTGGCCAGAAATAAAAGTTGCATGTACTGCTGAAAGAGAAAGACTCCCCTGGAGGTCACCATTTGGTCATCTTTATTACTGGAAGATGATGAGGCAGGATATTCTAGTGAGGAAGCACAATTTCATAATCATTCTCAGCTGTACAGGAAGAAGACCTGATAGTGCAAGGTTTCCTGAGAAGGGCATATTCTGTTTCTGGCCCTTCCCTTAATGGTCTCACTCTCTTTGCGATGTTCTCATAACCATCCTCACTGGAGTTCAGGGAGGGTCTCCGATAGGGCCCATGATTAATGACAGTGTAACATACGTCTTCACAACCACTGACATTCTCATTTTCCTGCAAGTACAAAGAAAAAAGAAATCAAGGATCTAGACTCAATCATCAGATTTGAACTCTGTGCTCCACTTCCCATCCTTTTGTCTTGTCTAATGATGATCTTGCACCTCAGGTATTCAAGGCCCTTTCTCCAAGCCCTGATGTCTTAAAGACTTCATTTTAGCAACATATCCTATGCTTCAAACTACCACTAATTCTGTTTTCATTTCACTACAGATAATAAAAGAGAATAACAAGACACTATTATCTTCCTGAACATCTAGAGAAAAGTAGTTGTATAGTTTATGTCACACATACTGAGGTATAATATATGCAACAATCAAAATCACAGATCTATAAGTAATTAATCAAATTGCATAACAATTCTTCATAGGATAAAGTTTAATTATATAATTGAGAATCTAAATACATTTTCAATTATATGGACCATGAAAGAAAAATTAAAACACTGCTAATTAAATCAATAAAATATTTGTGATATAATATTAAAAAGAATAAGTGTTTTTTCATCTGTTGATTGATATCCACCATGTTTATAAATATAAAATCTAAGTCCTGGACATAAAGATTAAAAGGGAATGTGAAAAGCTAAAAAATAATATATGTTNAGTTGACTCATTGGAAAAGACTCTGATGCTGGGAGGGATTGGGGGCAGGAGAAGGGGGCGACAGAGGATAAGATGGCTGGATGGCATCACCGACTTGATGAACATGGGTTTGGGTGAACTCCAGGAGTTGGTGATGGACAGGGAGGCCTGGCATACTGCGATTCATGGGGTCACAAAAAGTTGGACATGACTGAGCAACTGAACTGAACTGAAGCTTGCAATTTGGTCACAGATTGATGATGATATCAGTTTGCATCTGTTCTGGTATTGTAAATGGGAGACCCAAATTGCAGTCCTTGAAGTCTCACCCATGTAGTGGACACACTGCTTGGGACCCTTTCCCAATTGGGACTCCAGATGTGCTGTGACATGGGACTTCCCAGAGTTGACTGAGTCTGAATGTTGGTCAAAACCCAATTTGCTGATGTATCTTCTGCTTTGCTTCTCCTTTCTTTTAATGTTAGTATTTGAAAGTAAGCTAGATAATTCTCTAATAAATATCTGTATTATTTGTATATAACAAGTGGCTTATTTTGTTAACAAATCCTGTGAACCTGAGATGAAAATGAAAACTTTCTGCAAAACAGATGCAAAGAGCTGACTCATTGGAAAGACCCTGATGCTGGGAAAGATTGAGGGCAGGAGGAAAAGGGGGCAACAGAGGATGAGATGGTTGGATGGCATCATCAACTTAATGGTGATGAGCCTGAGCAAACTCTGGGAGGGAAGCCGGATGTGCTGCCATCCAAGGAGTCACAGAGTCAGACATAACTGAGTGACTGAACAAAAACTGCTGTAACAAATTATCGCAAACCTAATGGCTTAAAACAATGCAAATTTATTACTAATATCTTACAGTTTTAGATATTAGAATTCTGAGTCTCACTGGGCCAAAATCAAGATGTTGACATGGCTGCATTCCTTTCTGAAGACTCTAAATAAGACTCAATTTCTTTGCCTTTTTCAGCTTCTGGAGGCTCCACTCATTCCTTGGATCATTGTCCCCTTCCACTGCTACAAACAAGCAATAGCTGTTTGAGTTTTTCTTATGCTGCATAACTCTGACACTGTGCTGCATCATTCTGCTTCTCTCTTCTACATTTTAAGAGCAATTGTTCATCTCCCCACCTAGAAACCTTGAATCACATATGCAAAGTCCCTTTTGACATTTAAAAACATAGTCAAACTTGGATGTCTTTGGGGGGCTTTATTCTGTTAATACCTGTTTGCATGCTCAGTAGCTCAGTACTGTCCAACTCATTGTGACCCCATGAGCTGTAGTCCACCAGGCTTCTCTGTTCATGGGATTTTCCAAGCAAGAATACTGGAAAGAGCTGTCATTCCCTCCTCCAGGGGATCTTCCCAACTCAGAGATTGAACCCACATCTCTTGTATTGGCAGGAAAATTCTTTACTGCTGGGCCACCTGGGAAGCCCCTTATTCTACCTACTACCTATATATCCCTTGTTATAAAGCCACAAAAAGGAAAATATCTAAATATTTAGGAATGTAAGAATAGTTAAATGAATATACTGCTATAACCTTCTCGTCCTGCCCCAACATCTCATAAAATGGCTAATATAACCTTCCTTTCCCTATGTCCATGAGATAACACATGGTAAGCATCACATTTATAGCTCAGTCGGTAAAGAATTTGTCTGCAGTTCAGGAGACCCGGATTCGATCCCTGGGTTGGGAAGATCCCCTGGAGAAGGAAATGGCAACCCACTCCAGTATCCTTGCCTGGAAAATCTCATGGACAGAGGAACCTGGTGGATTGCAGTCCATCGGGTCGCAAAGAGTTGGGCACAACTGAGAGACTAACACACACACACACAAGCATCACATTGCTTTCTAAATTGCAAATTTTTCTTGCTGTTTGTATTTTGGTAAGTCTTCTGTCTCTGTAATGATTCATACACCATTAAGAGACTGCCACATCTTTCCTGCATTTCAACCCGATGATTATGACTGATGTGTAATTGTTGGAACCAGGAATGGTTGAAGTAACAAACTTCCAAAGGTATGAGAATCTGGGCTTAGTTACATCAGCTGATTAGGTTTAGAGGCAGAGCAGATCCCATCAGTATTAAAAAATGAGATACAAGAAGTCCACAGTACAAATGGCAAAAGACTTATTAAAATTTACCTGTGATACTTGGGTGGAAAAGGCTAGCCTAAATGACTGCTTTAACAGACCTTTTGGGGAAGAATGAGAAATATAAACACTAACTGCTTATCTGATTTTTTTTTGGAGCACATAAACAGAGAATATAATACTTTAAATTTGTGGTTCAAGAGCTGATTAAAGGACCAAGAAAATTTCCCTAAAAGAATCTTATTTTACCTTAGCCCACTAATAAGAGAAGGGAATTTTTTCCTGTGTCTATGTCATAGTGTATTGAAAGGGTCCATAAATATATCCAAAGGGTGAAAGCAGATATGTTGACCAATTTGCAGCAGCATCATATAGGTTCTCCTCAACTGGCTCTGGTCCAAATGGAATGTAAGCTAACTAAAAGCAATAAAATAATTATTAACTTTAATGTCAAAAAGATGCAGAGGTGGTAATTTTGATAACTTTTTCACTTAATTTCCCTTTTTGGCCTCAGTAAATGTGGCTGGATCTTGGACATTTTCACAAAATTAATTAGATAACTTAAGTTGCATTTACTGTTGCAGACGAGGTCTATTAATTCACTAAAGCAGTCCATTGGCAGATACTTAGATACATTTGCTTTCATGAAGAAACACCAGTGCTACTTCATTGGTGTATTTC
This sequence comes from Neotragus pygmaeus, assembly GCA_006410875.1. Classification (NCBI taxonomy): domain Eukaryota; kingdom Metazoa; phylum Chordata; class Mammalia; order Artiodactyla; family Bovidae; genus Neotragus; species Neotragus pygmaeus. Next base: position 12,600 of record SJYV01046957.1, read on the forward strand.
AGGGCTTTATCAATTTCTGTCTCTGTCAATATCTGCTTTGCAGGAACATTGATCATTTCATGTATCTGCAGGACATAAAAATAATCTACTATATAGAGGACATAAGGCCTATAGATCCTGGTGAACATAAAGGGACAGGTACCCTAGAATACTTTAGATATATAGTTTGCCAAAGAAAAATGAAGGAACCTTCACCTTGGTGAAGTTTTGGGGGGTGAGGGGGTAGTAGCCTGAATTATTTCAAGATAGCCCCACCTCAATCCAGAGAAGGCAATGGCACCCCACTTCAGTACTCTTTCACCTGGAAAATCCCATGGACGGAGGAGCCTGGTAGGCTTCAGCCATGGGGCTGCTAAGAGTCGGACAGGACTGAGCGACTTCACTTTCACTTTTCACTTTCGTGCATTGGAGAAGGAAATGGCAACCCACTCTAGTGTTCTTGCCTGGAGAATCCTAGAGAAGGGGGAGTCTGGTGGGCTGCCTTTTATGGTGTTGCACAGAGTCAGACATGACTGAAGCGACTTAGCAGCAGCAGCCACCTCAATCAATTTGCATCTACTCTTCTGTAAATAAAAGTAGCACAATATTTGGTGAATCTCTTAGGATTTGAGTAAGCCATATATCAGCTGGAGTTGGGCTCAAAGGAATAGCAAGAGGGCATCATTATAGATCCTGCAAACATTAAATACTTAAAATTTTAAGTCTAGGACCTCAGAATTTTAATTAAAAAGGATAAGTTTGATGAGAAATTTAACTTGCAAAATTGACAAGATGAAAATGTGAATGATCTATAACTACAAAAGCGTTTGCATCTAGAAGTGGAAAAAAGTTCTTACAATAAACATTTTCCCCAGATACTTTTCCCTAGAAAATTCTACCAAAGATTATAAAAAATAAAATAAAATCCATCGTACAGAAGCTCCTCAAAAGAGTAGAAAGTTTCCAAATTTAGGTCAAGCACCAGCATTCCAGATATACTGAAACAGGGTAGCATCAGACAGTAGAGCAATGGTCAACAATTGAGGATCCAAAGAGTAGAGTGTGGTGTCAAGTAAATGAAGGAAGGAAGAATTTCAGGAGGGAGATGCTGAGCAGCATTTTCATGTGCTAGAGATACAGTGATGGGGATTAAGATTGAATATTGTCCTTTAGAGTCTGTAGTTAATCTGAACAGAAACATTCAACTTTTTTTCATGTGATCCATACTTAAAAATATATTTTATATCCTGGTTCAGTACAACCATATACATATATAAAATAAAAATAATTCTCATATAACAATTATATATGCAGTGCACTATAATGCTCTTTAAACATGTTATTCTAATTATGGCTGTGATACAGTCTGGTAAAATGTATTGTTCATAGTCCATTGAATATACTTAGTGGAACAGTAGTACCAGAAGTAAACTACTCTGAGTTTAGACTGGGAAATGCAAAGTCCCAAATAATGAGGCCATACAATTCTTTCAAGAAGTTTGACTGTGAATATGAGAGGACAGTTGAAGCAATAGTGATTAGAAAATGTGAGTTTTCTTCATAATTGTTAATTTTGAGTAATTGTATGATTACTACAGTGGTAAAGAATGTGCCTTCCAATGCAGGAGATGTAGTGTCAATCCCTGGATTGGACAAATCCCCCGGAGAAGGAAATGGCAACCCATTGCGATATTCTTGCCTGGGAAATCCCATGGACAGAGGAGCCTGGTGGGCTACAGTCCTTGGGGTCACAAAGAATCAACACAACCAAGTGACTAAGTGACAACACCTAGATACTATATCAAATGGAGTAAATGCTTTAAAACACACACACACACACACACACACACACTCGACACCAGATAATATGACCCTATTTTAAAACTTCAGTATATAAATTAAAATTGGCAGAGTTTGGTTAATTCCTTCCCCTAGAAATCTATGAAATGCTGCCAGAAATAAATCATGTTCAAATACTACTGTAATACAAAGAATAATGAGATAAGTTTTGTAAGATAAAAATAAGTAAAGGACCAGCACATCCCTTAAGGACTCCAAGCAGAATTTCCTCCAACTGGAACATAGTATCAGAACATCAGCTAATTTGTATGTTTACAACATCCCTAGTATGAAAAATATTATGAAGCAATGACTTACTTTTCTTATCTTGACCTTGATTTTCTATCTCAAATGTAGTCACTTCCTGCCTACAAAGGAAAAAGATAATAATATGAGACACTCCAGTTCTCTGAAGCCAAAGTTGCATTTGAAAGAAATATTTCATTGCCTTTAACCTAAGCTCATTGCTAAATTTATAGTTCAAAGGTTAAATAAATTTAAATACTTGCTTACTCCCCTTTCAGAAAACCATGAACTATAGTTAATGCTGTATTTTATAACTGAAATAAGCTCTCACATTTTAAAAAGGTAAATATGTGAGATGATGGCTGTTTTAATTACATCAGTGGGGCAATCCTTTCAAAATGTATACATAAATCATCAAGTACTCTTTAATTATCTTAAAACTTTGTCTTAAATTTGTATTTTTTAATTATACCTCAATAAAGGTGAAAAAAAGGAAAACCACACAAATCTAAGAAAAGAATGAAAAGTAGAGAACAAATTCCACAAATGTCAACAAAGTATTTTATGAATTTATTATACTTAGGAATTCCTAAATTATTTAGACCACATATATTGTATATTAGCATATATATGAAAAGCATATGTGCAATATAGGGAAACTGGGAATGACCCAAAGGATAATATTGAAATTTAATTTATTTCTCTGCTGTTCTGGATGAGTAAGGACATCTTTAACGATAAATCATAACTTCTAGAAATTATAATTACAAACTTGCAGTGACAGACATTAAAAAGTATGGGCTAGTGATGAAAGAAATAGAGATTATCTCTATAGTCACACAATTCCACACCACATAACAAAGAAGAGACAAAGGGNTGATAAATCATAATTTCTAGAAATTATAATTACAAACTTGCAGTGACAGACATTGAAAAGTATGGGCTAGTGATGAAAGAAATAGAGATTATCTCTATAGTCACACAATTCCACACCACATAACAAAGAAGAGACAAAGGGGGGTGAAGTTGCCAACACAACTTTCCTTTTCCCAGACTCTTAAACTTGAGGGACAAAATGGAAGTGACAAAGGATACAACCTATAATGATATTCCCAACTCAAAGAGGGTAATGCATACAAAAACAGAGATGTGCTCAGAGCAGAGGGAAGAAAATATTTGGTGAGGAGGCAATCTGAGACAACATACTAAAATTAAAGCCTGAGTCTTAGATTATCTCTCCTCTCCTCCAAAGTGAAAGTATTAGATGCTCAATCATGTTCGACTCTTTGTGACCCCATAGATATAGCTCACCAGGCTCCTCTGTCCATGGAATTCTCTGGGCAAGAATACTAGAGCAGGGAATATTCCCAACCCAGGGATCAAACCTGTGTCTCTTGCATTCTAGGCAGATCCTTTACCGTCTGAGCCTCCAGGAAAGCACTCTTGCTAAACCACTGAACAAATACACACACTACTTTATCTCACAAATGACCTGCTTGCACAGCAAAGTCTTAAGCAAAAAGTTGCAAGCATGGACTGCATTATATATATATATATATATAAAATAGAAACAATGTAATAAAGACAAGTAAAGAACAAAATTATGTTAATAATTTTGTTCATAATAATACATGGAGCAGGAAAGTGGGCTAGCATAAATCGGAGGGGGGAGGAATGAAAAAAAACTGGAAAAGCTTTCAGAGAAAGTAAAATAGCATTAAAAGCATGGAAAAGTAAAAAAACAAGCAATACCATAAAAAACATACTTGAGACTAAAAAGTAAATGGTAGAAAATAAATAGGTAGAGTGGTTAGAAAAAGAATGATAATTATGAAAAAAAAAGAAATCTTAATATCACATAATTGTTGTTTCAGGACATGAGAACCAAACAATTAAAACAAAAATATCCAAAGACAGCTTTAAAAAATAACTTCTGAAATAAAGACTTGAATCTGAAATTTTATTTTATGGGTGAAAAAAAACACAAATCTTAGGAAACACTGATGTGTAATAGCTTCTGAACTTCAAGAAAAATGAATCCTGGAACATCCATGGGAAAACATTACAGATAGAGAATGCAATCAGAACATTAGTTCAGAAATATCACAAGATATTTTCTACCTCTTCTCCAGCTACAAAATGTAAAGGGGATTTGCAAAGAGTCACAGTGAAGGCATAGCCACTTCACTATTTCTATATTTTCCTTTGTGGAGACAAAGCATAGCTGAAACTTAGGAAATGACTGATTCCTCAAAAATTATTTCCTGTCACCAACAAACATCAAGGTCTTCCTCTCCATCCCCCATACCGTCACACTTTGTAAGACTAGAAAGAGTCATCTCAGAGACAGAAACACAGAACTTGAGATGAAATGATTAGGAAAGGGGTTGAGTACAAAGATATGAAAAGCTCATGACTGATAAGTCATGGCATTTCTGTTAATCTAAGCAGTGGCGAGATCTGAGTGTCCAGATATAGACTACCTTTTCCACTGCCTTTTTTTTTTCATGAGTGTCCTGTCAGGGTTAGGCAACTGATAGGCACTAACAAGTTCAAGCTGTGGTTAGAGCCTTCACATGCACTGAGTCTATAGAGGAAAATGGAATGTAAAAAGTCAAACTAACAATATAAAGTTACAAGTTAAAAGAAAGGCATAGAAAAATATGAATTGATGCTTTCAAATTGTGGTGCTAGAGAAGACTCTTGAGAGTCCCTTGGACTGCAAGGAGATCAAACCAGTCAATCCCAAAGGAAGTAAATCTTGCATTTTCATTGGAAGTACTGACACTGAAGCTGAAGCTCCAGTACTCTGGTCACCTGATGCAAAGAGCCGATTCATTGGAAAAGACCCTGATGCTGGAAAAGATGGAGGGCAGGAGGAGATGGGGGTGACATACTTGAGGTTGGATGGCATCATCGACTCAATGGATGTGAGTTTGAGCAAACTCCAGGGATAGTGAAAGACAGGGAGGCCTGGCGTGCTACAGTCCATGGGATCACAAGGAGTCAGACACAACTGAGCAACTGAACAATAGCAAAATATAAAGAGAGGGGCAGTGTAGAAAATCAACATGGTATGGATACAGAATTCTTACATAGTCTAGTCAAGGAGCTCATAGAAATCATAAGAGCCAGCATCTCCAGAAGAGATATTTTCTGTCACAAACAAGGAAAATGAAACCCATGTGCACTAGCAAAGCATCATGTGCCAGGGCCCTGAGGTGAAGAAGATTAGTGGCATGAAGGATATGACTTCCTGGGAGAAAATGGGTGAGCATGCAGGGTGAGGAATGATATTGGAGACATACACAGGAGTCAATCTATACTGAATTTTAGTCCATGGTAAAAAGTTTGAATTTTATTCTGGGTGTAATAGAAAAACATTGATGGGTTTTAAGGGAAAAGCATGATTAGATTTATATTCCCCCAAATTATTAGAAGTACATGGAATAGGTTGGAAGTGTGGTCATTCCAAATAACCAACCAGAAACAAATATCATTTATATCAGCTGTTCATTCATGCATTTGCATTATATAACTATTAAGAAACTAAATATGTGTACTAATGACCCAGTTTTCATGTTCAGAGTCTCCATCGAACATTCTGCCAAGTCTTAGAGGCAATCGCCAAAGATTTTTATCACTGTGGCTGTAAGAGGTCTAAGACAGGACATTAGCTCTCATGGTACAGAGATTCTGGAAGTAAATCTCTGGGGAAAATACTCTGAAATGCTGTGTTCTTACCGTTTTCTTTTCACGTCTGGGCTTACCTTCCCAAGCTCCTTTTGATTGTCTTTCAAGCAACTAGAAAACACACAAGAAAAAAAGAGCTTGTTACCTCTTTCCAAATCTTTGTCTCCTTTTTTTAGCTTTCCTTAATATTTTTCAAAAAATGGGGTATAGTTAGTTGCTTACAATTTCTGTTAATTTTTGCTGCACAGTGAACTGAATCATCCATATATATATATATACATATCTCCCCCTTCTCGGACCTTCCCCAGCCTGTGTCACATCTATCGAGGTCATCATAGAGCACTGAGCTGAGCCCCCTCTACTATACAGCAGATTCTCACTATCTCTTTTACACGTGATGGTACTTATATGTCAGTCTCATACCACTTTTCCCCATACATGTCCACAGGTCCATTCTCTACTTCTGCATCTGTATTCCTGCCCTACAAAAAGGTTCATCTATACCATTTTTCTAGATTCCACACATACATGTTAATGCACGGTATGTGTTTTTCTCTGACTAATTCTCTCTGTATGATAGACCCTATGTCCATTCACATCTGTATAAATGACCCAACTTTGTTCCTTTTTATGACTTAAAAATGTTTCATTGTATATATGTATGACACCTTCTTTATCCACTCATCTGGATTTAGGTTGCTTCCACATCCTGGCTATAGTAAATAGTACCATAAAGAACACTGAGGGGCATGTGCTTTTTGAACTATGGTATATGCCCAGGAGTATATGCCCAGGAGTGGGATTGCTGGGTTATATAATAGTTCTATTTTTAGTTTTTTAAGGAAACTCTGTACTGTTCTCCATAGTGGCTATATCCATTTACCTTCCCACCAATAGTGCAAGAAGGTTATCTTTTCTCCATACTCTCTCCAGCATTTGTTGTGTGTAGATTTTCTGAAATGGCCATTCTGATTGGTGTGAGGTGATACCTCATTGTAGTTTTAAAATATATTTCTCTAATTAGTGATATTGAGCAATTTTTCATATGCTTCTTGGTCATCTGTATGTCTTTCTTGGAGAAATGTCTATTTAGGTCTTCCACCTATTGGGGTTTGTTGTTGTTGTTGTTGTTATTGAACTGTTTGTGTATTTTGGAGATTAATCCCTTGTCGGTTGCTTCTTTTTTTTTTTTTTTTAAGCCAAACTACATATTTTTATTTTTATCCTGTTCCCAGAGTTGTCTTTTTACCTCATTTATGGTTTTCTTTGTTATGTAAAAGATTTTTTTTTAACGTGAAAGACTTTAATTAATTTATAGGTTTTAGTCAAAGCCAGGTATGTATGATTCCATCCTCTATACATTCTTTTTGTTGGAGATGGAATAATATTAATTAATAGTCATAATCATGACCTTAGATACTGCAAAATTATGAAATTACAGGTGTATTATCAAAGAAAGATTCAGTTCAGTTCAGTTCAGTCACTCAGTCGTGTCTGACTCTCTGCGACCCCATGAATTGCAGCACACCAGGCCTCCAGTTTAATTAGGTCTCACTTGTTTATTTTTGTTTTTATTTTCATTACTCTAGGAGATGGTCAAAAATGTTCTTGCTGTGATTTATGTCAAAGAGTGTTCTTTCTATGTTTTCTTCTAAGAATTGCATAGTGTCTGGTCTTATATTTCAGTTTTTAATCTATTTTGTTTATTCTTGTGTATGGTATAGGTTCTAATTTCATTCATTTACATGTAGCTGTCAAGGTTTCCAGGTACCACTTTTTGAAGAGTCTGTCTTTTGTCCACTGTATATTCTTGCTTCTTTTGTCGTAGATTTGGTGCCCATAGGTACGTGAGTTTACCTCTGGGCTTTCTATCCTGTTCCATTGATCTATATTTCTGTTTTGTGCAAGTACTTTACTGTTTTAATTACTGCAGCTTTGTAGTGTAGTGGCTTAAGCAAACCCAAGGAGACAGGAAAGGACAGGGAAGTCTGGCATGCTGCAGTCTATGGAGTTGCAAAGAATGGGACATGACTGAGCAACTGAACAACAACAGCTGAAGTCAGGGAGCATTATTCCTCTAGCTCCATTTTTCTTTCTCAAGATTACTTTGGACATTTGGGGTCTTTCACCTTTCTATACACACTGCAACATTTTTCATCCTAATTCTCTAAAAAATATTGTTGGTAATTTGATAAGGATTACATTGAATCTGTAGGTTGCTTTATGTAGCATAGTCATTTTTCACAATATTGATTCTTCCAACCCAAGAACATGGTATATTTTTCCATTTGTTAGGGTCATCTTTGATTTCTTTCATCATCATCACTGAGTCCTTGTGCTTAGTTAATTAGTTCTATTCAACTCTTTGCAACCCCATGGACTGTAGACTACCAGGCTCCTCTGTCCATGAAATTTTCCAGTCAAGAATACTGAAGTGGCTTGCCATTTCTTACTCCAGCTTTCACCTCCTTAGGTGAGTTTATTCCTAGGTATTTCACTCTTTTTTGTTGTAATGATACATGACATTGCTTCCTTAATTTCTCTTTCTGATCTTTCATTGTTAATGTATAAGAATTCAAGAGATGTATGTGCATTAATTTTGTATCTTGTAGCTACCAAATTCATCAGTTAGCTCTAGTAGTTTTCTGGTGGCATCTTTAGGATTTTTTTTATGTAGGGTATCATGTCATCTGAAAACGGTAACAGTTTTACTTCTTTTCCAACATAGATTCCTTTTATTTGTTTTTCTTTTCATATTGCCATGGCTAGCTCTTCCAAAATTATGTTGAATAACAGTGGTGAGAATGGACATCCTTATCTTGTTCCTGATCTTAGAGGAAATGCTTTCAGGTTTTTCACCAGTGAGAATGATGTTTGCTGTGGGTTTGCCATATATAGCCTTTGTTATGTTGAGATAGGTTCCCTCTATACCCATTTTCTGGGTACTTTTTTTTTTATCACAAATGGGTGTCGAATTTTGTCAAAAGCTTTTATTGCACCTATGAGATGTTCATATAATTTTTATTCTTTAATATATTAACATGGTGCAATACATTCATTGATTTGTATATATTAAAAAACCCTTGCATCCCTGGGATAAATCCCACTTGATCGTGGTATTAATGTTTTTAATATGTTGTTGTATTCTGTTTACTAGTATTTTATTGAGCATTTGCATCTATGTTCCTCAGTGATATAGGTCTGTAATTTTCTTTTTCATGATATCTGGTTTTTATCACAGTGATGGTAGACTAGAGAGTGAATACACTTCTCTTACTATTAAAAAGCCTGCTTTTCCTTTTTGTTAAACTTCGTTTCCTTTGAAATTGACAGTCATAGATACAGAAAGAAATTTGGAAATTGACCTGAAGCCAGACTTATGATGGAACAAAATTCTATAATCTGGATCCTTGATTCTCTCAGCTTAATTTTTTATAATCAGGAAAGTTCCAGGGCTTGGATTCATCATGATCTGGCATGCAAATTTCCTGAGTTCTCCAGAAGAGATAGGCAGTGCCAAGAAGGTTGAAAGCCCCTTAGAATGGAAAGGTGCAGCCTCTCCAGTGAGTCCAGGTAGCATAAGCATACTATATGTGTCTATGTGGAATATTAGGACTACTGATCCTGGCCTTCTGAGCCAGAGTAAGATTTTCTAAAGCCTTTTGTTTTGCCATTCAGGTACATGTAGAGCAACATAATCCTCACCTACATTCAGAGAAGTGTGTGTTGTGCATATTACTCTTATGTTTATTCTCATTAATTAAAATCATTATTATGAGAATCAAGCAAACACTGAATGATGACACTACAACCAGAAAAATCAGTGACTTGCATGATTATATAATGGTTACAGAATAATTCATCATAGACCAAATCCCATAATTCAGTTAATCAAATTTTTCACTATGTGCATTGTACAAACATAGCATTTCTTGGAATAGTCTTTTCCCACTAGTATCAAATCCTCAAAAATAGTGTATTCTCTTGTTTCTATATAAGGGTTCATGTAAAATATCTCAGACTATGAGCCTCATACTTGCTTACTGACATTATTGAGAGAAGTCATTTCTTCAGTATTAGTGTTTAAAGTTCAAGAAACATTGTTAGATATTGACATACAGGACTACTAAGCAAAAGTAGAACTTGTTAAATACAAAGTAAATCAGATTTGCAGAAGAAGGGAACCTTTTCTTTTGATTCTGATGTAGAGATTTCTGAATAGTATTCAAAACTGTCGAATTTGGAAGTTATAATTACTTAATAGTATAGATTGTGGATCAAGAAAAATTTAATTTTGGTGTCCCCTATCTTCTGTTCTTCTGTTCTTTTTTCTGTTTCCCTAGAATCCAGTTTCTCATAATTTTATTTTTCTAATCTGATCAATGAAGATTCTCCTTGAGGTTTTCAATGATTCACTAATTTACCCTTCTAAGGGCTGTTTGTATTTCAAAATTTAAAAAACAGGGTCATAAATTTCCTAATTTAGAAGGCACTTAATTGAAATTCCATGTCACTAGAATTACTGTACATAAATAGGCATTTATAAATTGTCATACATAAAGTAAAAGATTTTATTTTAATCAAACAGAATTCAGATACCATCAGTCATTGATGATATACAAAGATTTGTTGAACAAATTAATAAATTGTCAATATTCTATCATTTAAAAACCACATAATGAAGTCACTCAGTCGTGTCCGACTCTTTGTGACCCCATGGACTGTAGCCCACTAGGCTCCTCCGTCCATGGGATTCTCCAGGCAAGAGTACTGGAGTGGTTTGCCATTTCCTTCTCCATATTAAGCTTAAAATGTATGCTGGCCAAAGTACTGAGATAAGGGCTGATTTTTCCATATTTTCTGTGCTTTTTTCTTTCTTTTTAAAAATGTTCCAAATGTATGACTTTAACTTCTTAATAAATCATAACTCCACACAAGAAATCTAAATAAACACCAAAACTCAATAATTTGTACCATATTTCTCCATCCAATTTGAGATTTTTTATTTTCCATAGGTTCTTCTTTCAACCTCAAGAAGACTTTTCAAAATTTCATTTAGCATAGGTTTGTTACTGATGAAAGCTTTTAGATTTGCTTGTCTGAGATAACTTTATCTCACCTTCTATTCTAATTGAGTAGAATATCCCAGGTGCTAGACAGTATTTTTGATGAGTGTATGTACATGCTCAGATGTGGCCAACTCTTTGCAACCTCAAGAACCATAAACTGTCAGAATTCCAGAAAATTATATATTTCTGCTTTATTGACTATGCCAAAGCCTTTGACTATGTGGATCACAACAAACTGTGGAAAAATCTGAAGGAGATGGGAATATCAGACCACCTGCATGCCTCCTGAGAAACCTGTATGCAGGTCAGGAAGCAACACTTAGAATTGGACATGGAACAAGAGACTGGTTCCAGATAGGGAAAGGAGTACGTCAAGGCTGTATTTTGTCACCCTGCTTATTTAAATAATATGCAGAGTACATCATGAGAAATGCCAGGCTAGATGAAACACAAGCTAGACTCAAGATTGCCAGGAGAAATATCAATAACCTCAGATATGCAGATGAGACCACCCTTATGGCAGAAAGTGAAGAAGAACTAAAGAGCTTCTCGATCAAAGTGAAAAAGGAGAGTGAGAAAGTTGGCTTAAAACTCAGCATTCAGAAAACTAAGATCCCTGATAGAATATAAGTGAGCATAATAAAAGACATTTATGAGAAATCCACAGCTAACATCATACTCAATGGTGAAAAGATGAAAGTCGTTTCTCTAAATTTAGGAACAAGGCAAGAATGCTCATTCTTGCCACTTCTATTTAACATAGTATTGGAAATTCTAGCCAAAGCAATTAGCTAAGAAAAAAAAAATAAAATACATCTATATTAGATGAGAAGAAGTAAAACTGCTCCTATTTACAATACTTTATATAGAAAACCCTAATGTCTCCAAAAAGTCTATTAAAATAAATAAATTCCTCATAATTGCAGGATATAAGATTAATATTCAGAAATCTTTTGTTTCTGTACACCAATACCTATTCTCAAAAAGAGAAAGTTTTAAAAACTTATCTTGTTTAAAATTGAATCAAAAAGAATTAAAATATCTTGGAATAAATTTAGCCAAGATGGTGAAAGATATATACTAAGAAAATTATACAACATTGACGAAAGAAATTGAAGATGATACAAAGAAATTGAAATCTATACTGTGATTTCATATTAGAATAATTAATATTGTTAAAATGAGCATTCTAATCAAAGCAATCTACAGATTTAATGCAATCTCTATCAAAATACCCATGACTTTTTTCACATAACTAAAACAAAGAATCCTAAAATTTATATGGAACCACAAAAGACCCAGAATTTCTAAAGCTCTCTTGAGAAAAAAGAACAAAGCAGGAAGTATCACTCTGCCAGACTTCAGAGTATACTACTTACATACAGTAATCAAAACAGGTTGGTCCTGGCACAAAAAAAATAGATACATAGGTCAAACAGAAAAGAAAAACTAGAAATAAATTCATGTATCTATAGCCAGCTAATCATTGTCAAGAATATAAGATGTGTATAAGAGACAGATCTCAGACTACATGGATTGAAAGATACATTAGTTTATATACCACTGGAAATAAAACATTATCCAGCATGAACCAAACTGGCATGCCATTGATTGTTTTTATTTTAAAAAATCNTCATTGTCAAGAATATACCAATGGATAAAACAGTCTCTTCAACAAATTTTCCTGGTTAAAACAAAAGACAATTACATGTAAAACAATGATATTAGAAAAATTTCTCACACTGTACTAAAAAATAAACTCAAAATTATTTAAAGACCTAATTGTAAGATTTGTAACCATAGATTTCTAAAAATATATATAGGCAAACACTGTTTGACATTTTATAGCAACATTTTTTGCCAAAATAAATAAAAGCAAAAATATACAAATTTGATCTGATTAAACTTAAACATTTTGCACAACAAAGGAAATCATTTATAAAATGGAAATACAACCTAAAGAATGGGATAAAATATTTGCAAAACCTGAGCTTAATTAAAGGCTAATATCCAAAATATATAGATACTTCATACAACTCAGTATCATTAAAAACAAACAATTCAACCAAAAAAATGGGCCTGAACAGACATTTCTTCAAAGATATACAGATGGCTAACAGATAAATGAAAAGATGCTCAACATCATAAATTATTAGATAAACATGAATCAAAACAGCATTGAGGTATCATCTTACACCTGTCAAATGACCATTAAGAAAAAAACTCCAAATAACAAAACTTGGAAAGGATGTGGAGAAAAGTGGACCCTTATACACTGTTGGTAGAAATGCAAATTGTTACAATCAGTATGAAAAACAGTATGGAGATTCCTCAAAAAACTAAAAATAGAACTACATATGATCCATAAATTCCACTCCTTGGTATTACATCTAGAGAAAACAAGAACATTTGTGCAAAAGACACAAGAACATGTATGCAAAAGACACAAGATGCTGTATGCTGTGTACATACAATATCACTATTTACAATAGCCACGATATGGAAACAACCTAAGTGTTCATCAACAAATAAATGGATATAGAAGACATGAGATGTGTGTGTGTAATGCACAATATTAATACTATTGGGTCTTTTTTTACTTTATTTTACTTTACAATACTCTATTGGCTTTGCCATACATCAACATGAATCCACCACAGGTGTACACGAGTGAATTTGCTGCTACACAGATGGATCTACCAAAACAATGGAAACAGTGAGAGACTTTATTTTCTTGGGCTCTAAAATCACTGTGGATGGTGACTGCAGCCATGAAATTAAAAGATGCTGGCTCCTTGGAAGAAAAGCAATGACAAACCTAGACAGCATATTAAGAAACAGAGACATTACTTTGCTCACAAAAGTCTGTGTAATCAAAGCTATGGTTTTTCCAATAGTCATGTACAGATGTGAAAGCTAGACAATAAAAAAGACTGATCACCGAAAAATTGATGCCTTTGAATTGTGCTGGAGGAGATTCTTGAGAGCCCCTTGGACAGCATGGAGATCAAACCAATCAATCAACCCTAAAGGAAAACAACCCTGACTATTCATTGAAAGGACTGATGCTGATGCTGAAACTGAAGCTCCAATACTTTGGCCACCTGATGGGAAGAGCCAACTTATTGGAAAAGACCCTAATGCTGAGAAAGACTGAAGGCAGGAGAAGGGGATGACAGAAGATTAAATGGTTGGATGGCACCATCAACCATTTGGCACATGAGTGGCACATGAGTTTGAGCGCACTCCAGGAGATGATGAAGGACAGGGAAGCCTGCTATGCTGCAGGGGTCCATGGGGTCGCAAAGAGTCAGACATGACTGAGCAACTGAACAACAACAACAAAGTAAGTCAGACAAAGATATAATGTTTGATATCACATATATGGAATCTAAAATATAATGCAAATGAATATATGCAAAAGATATTCACAGATATAGAAAACAAACTAGTGTTTGCCAAAAGGGAGAGAAAAAGAAGGAAGGGCATATTAGAGATATGAGGTTAAGAGAGACAAACTACTATTATAAACAGATAACCAACAAGAAGATACTGTATAGCACTAGAATTACAGCCACTTTCCTATAACGACTTTGGATAGAGTATAACCTGTAAAAATACTGAATCAGTATGTTGTACACTTGAAATTAATAAAGTGTTAGAAGTCAAATATACTTTAATAAAAATAATAAAAATTAAAAAATTAGAAAAAGCACATGACAATCAACTAGGTGTTATCCCAGACAGGGTAGGTTATCAATACAAATAACCAAGACATGGAAGCAACCTAAATGTTCCTTGACAAATGAATGGATAAAGAAGATGCAGTACGTATATTCAATGAAATATTACTCAGCCATTAAAAATAATGTCATTTGCAGCCACATAGATAGACTTACAGATTGTTATCCTGAGTAAAGACAAATATTGTATGATATTGCTTATATATAGAATATAAATAAAATGATACAAATGAACTTACAAAACAAAAACAGATTCCCAGACCTACAGAGCAAACTTATGGTTAGCAGAGGGAAAGGGTCTAGGGGAGGGATACATTAAGAGTTTGGGACTGACATGTACACATTGCTGTATTTTAAGTGGATAACCAACAGGACCTACTNAAATGATACAAATGAACTTACAAAACAAAAACAGATTCCCAGACCTACAGAGCAAACTTATGGTTAGCAGAGGGAAAGGGTCTAGGGGAGGGATACATTAAGAGTTTGGGACTGACATGTACACATTGCTGTATTTTAAGTGGATAACCAACAGGACCTACTGTATAGCAAAGGGAACTCTGCTCAATATTATGTAAAAATCTACATTGGAAAGAGGAGAGTGAAAAAGTTGGCTTCAAGTTCAACATACAGAAAACTAAGATCATGGCATACAGTCCCATCACTTCATGGCAAATAGATGGGGAAACAGAGGCTGACTTTATTTTTCTGGGCTCTAAAATCACTGCAGATGGTGATTACAGCCATGAAATTAAAAGACACTTACTCCTTGGAAGGAAAGTTATGACAAACTTAGACAGCATATTAAAAAGCAGAGACATCTCTTTGTCAACAAAGGTCCATCTAGTCAAGGCTATGGTTTTTCTTGTGGTCATGTATGGATGTGAGAGTTGGACTATAAAGAAAGCTGAGCACCGAAGAATTGATGCTTTTGAACTGTGGCGTTGGAAAAGACCCTTGAGAGTCCCTTGGACTGCAAGGAGATCCAACCAGTCCATCCTAAAGGAGATCAGTCCTGGGTGTTCATTGGAAGGACTGATGTTGAAGCTGAAACTCCAATACTTTGGCCACCGGATGCAAAGAGCTGACTCATTTGAAAAGACCTTGATGCTGGGAAAGATTGAGGGCAAGAGGAGAAGGGGATGACAGAGGATGAGATGGTTGGATGGCATCACTGACTCAATGGGCATGGGTTTGGGTGGACTCCAGGTGCTGGTGATGGACAGGGAGGTCTAGCGTGCTGCAGTTCATGGGGTTGCAAAGAGTCAGACACAACTGAGCGACTGAACTGAACTGAGCTGACATGGGAAAATCATTTGAAAAAGAATAGTTACATGCATATGAATAACTGAATCACTTTGCTGTACACCTACAACTAATATGATATTACTAATCAAATTAAAATGAAATAAACTTTTATTTATTTATTTATATAATTTATATAAATAAATAAAAAAGAGCCATATTATCAATTGTTTGAACTTCAATGCCTTTATTGACTTGTACTATATTTTTTCACTTAGCTTGTATTAATCTGCTAACAGAAAAATTATAAGCTTAAGAAAATAGATTTTTGTTTGTCCATTATTTGTGCATTTTTCTGAAAATAATTAGATACATTTACATATATTGGGTTGAGACATTCATGGGTGTTATCCAACAGACAACTCTTGCTACTTTTGCCATGCCTACATTTTTGGTGTCACTATCATGCTTGTCTTGTTATTATCACAACCTCAGACATCATGCCCATGTTAAAAGTAATTATACAAGGGAAAGTAGATGCCATTTATGCTGAACATATTTATTAGAAAAGAAAAAGATTTCATAGGAAGCTCCAGGTCATCTCATTGAACATCTAATGATATGCCTACCTACAAGGGATATTAGAGCTGATTATATTGCTAAAATAAATAAAATCAAAATTATATTAGCAAGGAATCTTGAGGAATGGATATGGGTCATGCAACTTACAGTGTTTCCAATTCACTAATAGAGAGAAAAAGACAAGGAAAAAAGCCTTCCCTAATCATTTCCTATTACTTGTTAACAATCTCTCTTATTCACAAGCCCAAAGTTTACTTAGACACTGCTAAGACAGGACAGTAAAGTCAGTAACTTAATACAGTTTTGAATTGATAACAGATTTTATGTTCATTATTTGTTTGCTTTCTCACTACCATCTCTGTTTATCAAACACTGATTGCTATTGGAACTCTAAGCCATTAATTTTAAAAAAATGAAAGAAACCTATTAACATATTTACCATCTTAGAAATATAACCAAAAATTTAAAGGTTATCTCAACAATTTCAAAAACTCATTTGATACTATTTAGCCACATTAATAATAAAAATTCTCATAAAATATATTATAAGTTGGAACTACTNAGCCATTAATTTAAAAAAAATGAAAGAAACCTATTAACATATTTACCATCTTAGAAATATAACCAAAAATTTAAAGGTTATCTCAACAATTTCAAAAACTCATTTGATACTATTTAGCCACATTAATAATAAAAATTCTCATAAAATATATTATAAGTTGGAACTACTTTATTTTGATAAAAGCAATATATCAAAGCATACAGCAAAATTAATGAAAACAAAACAAGAAAAAGACAGGAGTTGTAAAAAATGAAAAAAAATAGAAGTCTTTTTTGTAGTTTATATATTAACTATATGTAAAACCCAGTAGCATTAACTTAACAAACCATTAAATGACAAAGTTAGCAAGACTGGTATACACAAAATGATCTTACAAAATACAATAACATTTTAACAACACTAGGCTAGAGTATAATATACTTTATCTGATATTATAAATAGTACCTGGAAATCAACCTAAACAAAGAATGCAAGAAAAACAAAAATTACAACTCTTTTAGAATACACTAAAATTTTGAATAAAGTTACACACAACTGTTTTGACTGGAATAGTGGTTGCATCCACATAGCTTTTTGTCCTGAAATTAATCTATATAGCCAATGTTATCCCAATCAAAATTCAATCTGACACTTTTGATTAACTCAAATAATTTAGTTTTTAATAAATATGAGAGGTAAAAGTCCTCAAAAAGTTAAATCAATTTTGAAGTGAAGAACAAAGAGGGCATGTTATGAGCATAGTTAATGGGCATTGTTAATATCTATTCCATCTTCTTTCTGGAAAAAGGAAAGTGATGACTGCCTTCCTCAGAATCATTCACCACCAATATTAAAGTTGCAAATTATATGCTGCTCAAAGTGTAAAGAGGCCTTTTTGTGGCTCTTCCTCCAAAAGTCAGGTTCATAGACAAGAAGTTTTTGTGCATCAGCCTTCTGGTGTCCATTCTCAGGCCTCATAGACAGTACTGGTGCGTAATTTTTATTGTAGAATCACCTTAAAAACCTCTTAGGCAGGATAGCTTGGTCAATTTTATAAGGTAAAGTTATGTTTATAAAGAGGCCCAGGAGGAAAGCCACAACTATAGCCATTCCAGTAATTTTGTAGGTACCAATTCTTTATATTAAAATCCATCCTACTAAAATCATTCTGCTATGGTTTATATTTAGTATATCAAACCTCTGTGATGTTATAGGTAATAACATCACACCAGATATCAAGTCTTACTACAAAGTCATAATAATAAAATCTATATGCTGCTAGTAAAGGAATACAAGATATAAACCAATCATATGTAGACACTTCATATATAATATAGAAGTAATTATAGTTCAATGGGAAAAGAATAGATCTTCTAGTTATTGAAGTTTCAANAAAGTCATAATAATAAAATCTATATGCTGCTAGTAAAGGAATACAAGATATAAACCAATCATATGTAGACACTTCATATATAATATAGAAGTAATTATAGTTCAATGGGAAAAGAATAGATCTTCTAGTAACTGAAGTTTCAAAATCTAGGTCATTTTTTTGAGAGAAAAAAAGCAAAATACCTAACTTAATCCATTTACTAATAGAGATCAAAGATCTAATGAAGAAAATCAGTACAAGAAAATTCAGAGTAATAGCTTTGCTACATAAAAATGAGAGAAAACTTCTTCCTAAGGAATTACCCAAGAGAAAAGAAAACATATATCCACAAAAGCATTTAAATATGAATATTTAAGTAGCTTTATTCATTATAGACCAAAATAGGAAGTAACTCAAATACTATGAATAGAAGAATGCATAATCATACTCTTGTGTATTTGCACCTAAACAGACTCTGGAATATTTAGTAACAAAAAAGAATGAACTTTTGTCACATGCAGCAGTATTGATGAATCTCTTCATTAATGTTGACTGAAAAGCAAACACAAAAAAGTACATATTTTATGAGCTTATTTGTAAAAAAAAAAAAATGGGAATAGAAGAGTACTTTGAGGTGATTGAGAAGAGGCATGAGGAAAATTTCTGGGATAATGAAAAATTATGTCATGATTGGGGTGTTCTATAGGTATACACATGTTCTGTAACTATACACATGTTCTATAGATATATACCACATTCCATAGGTGTACACATTTGTAAAACTCAACAAGTATTACACTTAAAATTTGCTCATTTTGCCATATGCAAATTTTGCCTTAATACAGAAATCAATTAAAGGAAAATTATCTTAAAAGAACCAAACCATGAGGCAAAAACTTGACAAATTTTATTACATCAACATTTAGGACTTCAGCATTAATAAATAAAAATGAAGCAAGTAGATAGATGCCTGGTAAGATTAGATATTTGTTATGGCTAACAAACAAATCAGTCTCCCGAACCTCTTCCTAGTCCTATCCGTGCACTTCCCTATAAAATCCAATTTTAGAAAAAATCCTGCCAAGGTACTCTAACCAGAACCCCACCAAGCTCCTTACCCTCCACCATCCACCAAGAGATTTCGGATCCTCATGGCCTGTCTTCAACAAGAGTTCTGTTGGGTCGGTTGAGCCAGAACCACTTTTAACCCTATTTCCTCTTAGTAAATTTTCATCCACTGACCCCTACCCTGTTCCTTGACTGTAAATTCTTTCAGCCCCATCTCTTTCCCCAGCTATAAAATCAGGTCTCCCTTGCCATCTCTAACAAGTGTCATTACTTTTTTCTTTAACCTGGCTAACACTCAAGAGGTGAGTCTATAATATTCAAAAGATGTTTGTTAATCCACAACAATTCAAGAAACCAAAGCAGGGGGGCAAAAGATGAGCAAAAAAAGTTTCTGTTTGTTTAGGTATTTTGTTTTGCTTTATTTCTGATTGGAGGACAATAGCTTTACAATATGTTGATTTCTGCTATACAACAACATGAATAAGCCATAAGTATACACATATCCTTTCCCTGTTGAGCCTCCCTCCCACCCAACTCCTCAATTCCCAGCCCTCTAGGTCAACACAGAGTACCATGTGTAAAAAATCTAGCTAGTGCGAAGCATCTGTATAGCACAGGGAACCCAGCTTGCTGCTCTGGGAGCAGAGGCTTTGGATAGTAAACATTTAAAAGAAGCGTCAGAGCCTAAGAAGCACCTGTAATAGATGCACAAAATCACCAATAAACAACCAGAGAAATGAAAATTAAAATAACAATTGTTTACAAACTTACATTTAAAATATATGGCAAAATTAGAAAACATGCATTTTTCAAGTATAGGAACAGATGTGAAGATCCAAAAACTCCAGAAAGGGAGAGTAGAAGGTGTAGCCTCCTGGTAAAGAAATGGGGTATATTCCAGGTCATTCTTTCCAAAGGGATATAAGAGGTATGTTTTAGATATCCACAGCAGGACTTTGGTAGGCGGGTTGGCAATGAATGGATAGTGTGGAGCAAGTGCAGATACAAAGTTACAAGGCAGATACACTCACTCTAATAAATATAGATCTCAAAGATATTGATGAGTATAGAAGAAAACAGACTAAGTTGATATTAAGTTATTGTTTGCGTCTATTAACATTTCAAAGAGTCAGATCCAAACACTCTAAGGCTACAGATGAAATAAATAAAATTGGTACTTATGGGAAGAGGAATGAGATTGGGATTTAGGGAGGAAGGAGAAGACATAACAAGAATGGTCTTACATAGGTGGCCTAGTGGTAAAGACTCTGCCTGTCAATGTAGGAGATATGGATTTGATTCTCAAGTTGGGAAGATCCCCTGAAAAGGGAAGGACAACTCACTCCAATATTCTTGCCTGGGAAATCTCAAGGACAGAGGAGACTGGCGGGCTACAGTCCACAGAGTCATAAAAGAGTCAGACAACACTTAGTGACTAAACACAAGATACCACTCCTTAGTCTCCTGTTAGTGGTGATTCCTTTGTTCCTTTCTCTGCTTTTAAAGCACCTGCCACTTTATTAGAACCTAGATGAAAATGACAATGCAAAATACTTTTCAGTGGTCACAAAGAGTAGTTTGTTTTGAAAATCTTTAACAAATTCTACACTTAATTATTAACTAATGAGAATAAAGAGAAAAAAAAACACATGATCATCTACACATGAAAAATTTATCTGCTTCAAAGTCAGGTACTTCAGTCTCTGATGACTGGCTAAGCACTTGACCCTGAACACAATTTTAAAAGTAAGAACAGAATGATGAGACAGTAATGAATTTCCTTTTAAGGTACATATTCCTTTTCTTTAGTCAATTTACTGCCTTCCCTTTCTGAATACAGAGGCATACTAAAGTCTTATTCTCTGGAGAATATCCAAGCTTTTAATTTGTACTTTAGCCCTGAGCAGGAATGTAAAAATTCTTCATAAACAATTATGGAGATCTGGTTATAAAATTCTGTCCAAAATGTAAGTTCTAAATCCATGTTGCTTGAGGAAATATGGACTGGGTCTAATTCCACTAGAGGCAATATAGATTTTCTGTTATTGAATTTTCCTTTAAACTATCATCCTTGAACAACTGAGTCATACAGAGATCATAAAATATTTAAGATGATCAAGAACATTAAAACTACTAATCTTATAATTTTAAAATTGTCATGCACTATTCAGAAATTTTATTATTTTTAATCAATATGGGCCTGTTTGCATGCTGTGTACATATATAGATACAAACTTGAAGTAGATAGATGATGTAGAGGAGACAAAGTCTTCCTCTAATTTCTTTAGGTCTCCAGGTGGGCCTAAAAATTAAACTGACATGAGGCATACTAACAGGAGAAAAACATACAAATTTTATTGAATTTTTACATGCATATGAGAGCCTTCACTTGAGAAAGAAGACCAGAAGAAGTGACCAGGGCCAGAAGCTTATATATCTTTTAGACAAAGGCACAATAAGTGTGTAAAGTATTGACAAGGCACAGGGATTGAGCTAGAGCTAATAAACGACAAAGGTGTAACAAGTTTTGTTAACATAGCTTTTTTGACCCTAAATTCCTTGTCTCTGGTGATATAAATTTCTCTCTTCATCTTGGAACAAGGAGAGCACCTTTCAGATAAGAGATTCATCTCCTGCTTTCAGGGAAGAAAGGCAAGTTTTGGGAAGTCAGAATAACCATCCTGCTTCTGCTGTCCTTGAATTCCTTCAGCTTGAGATAGTCAATATACCAAGGTACCATATTTTAGGGTAGTACATCCTGAACCCTATTATTGGATAGGTGGAGAGAAGATTCACACTTTCTAAATATAATGTATGTGTCAGCTATAAATTTCCAGAAGGAAACAGTTCTTATTATCCATTTAATGCTGAACCCAATAGACAAGCAACAGGCAGAGGGCTTCATGTCATCCCCTCATACTCCTCTGAGAGCCACGAGTAGGCTCCCCAGCTTCCAATGTTCCAGAAGGTCCAAAGTACCCTCTTGGAAAGGAGAGAAGTCTTATAGAAAACATGTCTCAAGTAATCAAACAAAGATTCTGGGCTTTGGAGTCTTGCTGGCTACATGTTTGATGACTTAAACCACCCCTTCTAACTGAGAGACTGAACCCATTGCACTCTTAATTTCAAAACATATAAAAATGGGGATATCAATATCTCCTTTGTGGTATCATTGTAATGATTTAGCCCAACTATACAATATTTCGGCACTTATTCAGTTCCTTGATGAATGTTATCTCCCTTTCCCCTCAACGCCATTAGATCAGAGTATCTGAGAGTGAAATCTGGAAAATCTTTGGTACAAGTCTCATGGCTCTTTCATTCCATGAATGACCACACAGAAGCATGGGGTAATGGGTGAGTCTGGAGAATAAAAAAGTGTCATCACAGACAAAGGAAAGGGGGGGAGCTGAATCTGATTCTTATCATTTCTGTTTCCTTTGGCAGATTTGATGGGGATTTATTTGACATTTACAGGAGGAAGTTGGGAAGTACCACCTCATCTAAGATTCGTCACTGCTCTCCCTGTTTCTGTGTCTCCTTCATCTCCAAATATGGGCAGCATATCCCAAGAGTCTCTAATAATGGAGAGGTCCCCAGGAGAGGCCAGTAAGAGACTTATATGTCATTCAGGGGAATATCTTTTTCCTCCTCTCTTGCCACATTTGTGATCTAAATGACTGACAAACACCAAAGTGAAGTGCATTTACTTTCACCAAACCTCTTTTTTTCCATTTTGGTTGTTCCTGCTGAATTTCAGCTCTTCATTTCCTTTTAATTCATCTATTTTTTTTTAGAACTTCTTAACTTTGTCCATTTTTCTCCATTTAACCTTACACACTGAGGACAGACAATTCTCTTAACATATAAGCCACATTACATCTTTCTCCACTCATAAAATGTTCATTGCATTATTACTTCCTGGATGCCTTTGAAGACTTTATCATCAAATGCCAAATCTCATTTTCAAATTCTTCTCCTATGGGGATTATCCTCAAACAATATGCTCTAACTTTTAACAATTGTACTTCATGAAACACCATGTACTTCAAACTCTTATACGTTTTCACACATTGTCCCTTTAGTTTGCAATCTTTTCCACTTTGTCCAGCCTGCCTAACATTGGCAGAACAATCCAAGCTGCAATTCTTCAAACATGCCCTATGTCCCTGCCAGTCCAAATCAGAATTCCATTCATCCCTTCCTCTTGTTTCTTTAGCACACTATTTGGGCTTCTATGAAGAATA
Source organism: Neotragus pygmaeus (assembly GCA_006410875.1). Taxonomy (NCBI): domain Eukaryota; kingdom Metazoa; phylum Chordata; class Mammalia; order Artiodactyla; family Bovidae; genus Neotragus; species Neotragus pygmaeus. The sequence goes on from SJYV01046957.1 coordinate 36,224, forward strand.
CATTAACATCTGCCCTGTCTGAAAAAAAAGAGGTTGTTGTGGTATAGTGGAAATGACACATGACTTTATATCATGATATCAATTACTGATATATCCTGGTAATCATTTCACAATATATACATGTATTAAATCATCATTGTACATGTGTTAATTCATCATTTTATAGCAGAAGTGACCTTGAAAAGCTTTTATAATATATCAGCTATATAATTTCTAATTTTTTTAAGTACAGAACAACTATTAGGTACAGTATTTGTTCAAGGGGCTTATCAACTTTTTAATCGGCACCCACTGTAGTCCCTCCTCTATGTTATTTTCTTAAGGCCAACAGTGCTATTTCATATAGGCTTCCCATAAATTCTGACTGGCCTTAAAGAGGGAAGCACTTTTCATCATGGCATACCTGAATTCCACTCTTTGAGCACAACTGTTTCACTTCACCTTCCTCACCACAGAAGACATACCAATGGCTAACAGCTGCCTGGAAATGTTCAGCATCACTAGTTATCAGTGAAGTGCAGATCAAAATCACACTGAGTTATATCATCTCACACCTATCAAAATGGCATAGCTGTTATAAAAAATATATTGCATGTGTGTATGTTGTTTTATAGCTGAGTCATGTCTGACTCTTCGTGACCCCATGGACTGTAGCCTTCCAGGCTTCTCAGTCTGTGGGGATTGTCCAGGCAAGAACACTGGATTAGGCTGCCATGCCCTCCTCCAGGGGATCTTTCCAATCCAGGGATCAAACCAGGCCTCCCACAATGTAGGCATCTTCTTTACCCTCTGAGCCACAGGGAAGCCCAAGAATATCAGAGTGAGTAGCCTATCCCTTCTCCAGCGGATGTAGGCAAATTCTTTACCCTCTGAGCCACAAGGCAAGCCCAAGAATATCGGAGTGAGTAGGCCTATCCCTTCTCCAGTGGATTGTCCCAACCCAGGAATTGAACCGGGGTCTCCTGCATTGCTGGTGGATTTGTTACCAACTGAGCTACCAGGGAGGCATNCACAATAATACTAGGGGTCTTTAACACCCCACATAGACCAATGAACAGATCATCCAGGCAGAAGATTAATAAGAAAAACACAAGCTTTAAATGACATATTAGATCAGACGGGCTTAATTGATATCTTCAGGACATTCCATCCATAAACAGCAAAATACATATTTTTCTCAAGTGCACACGGAACATTTTCCAGAATATACCACATCTTGGGTCACAAATCAACTCTCAGNAAAACACAAGCTTTAAATGACATATTAGATCAGACGGGCTTAATTGATATCTTCAGGACATTCCATCCATAAACAGCAAAATACATATTTTTCTCAAGTGCACATGGAACATTTTCCAGAATATACCACATCTTGGGTCACAAATCAACTCTCAGTAAATGTAAGAAAATTGAAACTGTATCAAGCATCTTTTCTGAGCCACAACACTATGAGATTATGTATCAATTACAGGGGAAAAAAGTGTAAAAAAACACAAACACATGGAGGCTAATGAATACATTTCTAAAAATCAAGAGGTCACTGAAGAAATCAAAGGGAAAATTAAAAAAAAAAACCTACTAACTAATGACAATAAAAACATGATGACTCACAACCCATGGGTTGCGGGAACATTTCTATGACGGAAGTTTAAAGGAGTAAAAGCCTACTTCAAGAAATGAAAACACCATCAAATAAACAATCTAAACTTACACCTAAAGCAAGTGGAAAAAGAAAACAAAAACCCCAAAGTTAGTAGAAAGAAAGAAATCATAAAATCAGATGAGAAATATTAATAAGCAAAAAATACTAAGAAAACAAGAACAAAGGTCAATAAACTTATATGCAGATGACACCACCCTTATGGCAGAAAGTGAAGAGGAACTCAAAAGCCCCTTGATGAAAGTGAAAGAGGAGAGTGAAAAAGCTAGCTTAAAACTCAACATTCAGAAAACTAAGATCATGGCATTTGGTCCCATCACTTCATGGGAAATAGATGGGGAAGCAGTGGCTGACTTTATTCTTCTGGGCTCCAAAATCACTGCAGATGGTGATTGCAGCCATGAAATTAAAAGACGCTTACTCCTTGGAAGGAAAGTTAGACCAACCTAGACAGCATATTAAAACGCAGAGACATTACTTTGCCAACAAATGTCCATCTAGTCTAGGCTATGGTTTTTCCAGCAGTCATGTATGGATGTGAGAGTTGGACTATAAAGAAAGCTGAGCCAAAGAATTGATGCCTTTGAACTGTGGTGTTGGAGAAGGCTCTTGAGAGCCCCTTGGACTGCAAGGAGATCCAACCAGTCCATCCNTTCTGGGCTCCAAAATCACTGCAGATGGTGATTGCAGCCATGAAATTAAAAGACGCTTACTCCTTGGAAGGAAAGTTAGACCAACCTAGACAGCATATTAAAACGCAGAGACATTACTTTGCCAACAAATGTCCATATAGTCTAGGCTATGGTTTTTCCAGCAGTCATGTATGGATGTGAGAGTTGGACTATAAAGAAAGCTGAGCCAAAGAATTGATGCCTTTGAACTGTGGTGTTGGAGAAGGCTCTTGAGAGCCCCTTGGACTGCAAGGAGATCCAACCAGTCCATCCTAAAGATCAGTCCTGGGTGTTCATTGGAAGGGCTGATGTTGATGCTGAAATGCCAATATCTTGGCCACCTGATGCGAAGAGCTGACTCATTGGAAAAGACCCTGAAGCTGGAAAAGATTGAGGGCAGGAGGAGAAGGGGAAGGCAGAGGATGAGATGGTTGGATGGCATCACCAACTCAATGGACATGGGTTTGGGTGTACTCCAGGAGTTGGTGATGGACGGGGAGGCCTGGTGTGCTGCAGTTCATGGGGTCACAAAGCATCGGACAAGACTGAGAGACTGAACTGAACTGAATCACAAGCTGATCAAAACTGTGATCAAAAATCTTCCAAAAGTCAAAAGTTAAGGGCTAGATGGCTTGACAGGTATATTCTATCAAACAGCTAAAGAGCTAACAACTATCCCTCTCAAGCTATTCCAAAAAATTGCACAGGGAGGAACAAACCCAAACTCATTCTATGAGCCCACCATCACCCTAATATTAAACTTGACAAAATGTCACACACACACACACAAAAATCACAGGCCAATATTACTGATGAACAAACATAGATGCAAAAATTCTCAACAAGAGGGTGGTAGGAAGTGTAAGAGAGAAGTGACATATGTAAAATTATAGTTGATTTGCATTTTTGTATGGCAGAAATCAACAAATCATTGTAATTTTTCTCCAATTAAAAAAAAATTTTTTTAATATATTCAACAAGATACTAGCAAACAGAATCCAACAACACCTTAAAAGGATCATACATCATGATCAAATGGGGGTTTAATACCAGGGATGCAAGGATTCTCCAGTGTATGCAAATCAATCAATGTGATATACCATTTGGGAGCTTGTGTACACCTGTGGTGGATTCATGTCGATGTATGGCAAAGCCAATAGAGTATTGTAAAGTAAAATTTAAAAAATTAATTAATTAATTTTAAAAAAGAGCAGACAATAAAAAAAAATAATAAAGATAGTGAAAAATAAAAACCATATGATAATCTCTAGATGCATAAAAAGCTTTTCACAAAATTCAACACCTATTTATGATAAGAACACTCCTGAAAATGGACATAGAAGGAACATACCTCAATATAATAAAGGGCATATACAGTAAACCCACAGCAAACATTCTCAATGGTGGAGAACTGAAAGCATTTCCTTTAACATCAGAAACAAGACAAGGGTGCCACTCTCATCACTATTATTCAACATAGTTTTGGAAGTCCTAGCCATGTCAATCACAAAGAAAAAGAAATGAAAGAAATCCAGATTGGAAAAAAAGAAGTATAACTCTTACTGTTTGCAGAGGGCAGATATTATATGTGCTGCTACTGCTAAGTCGCTTCAGTCGTGTCCGACTCTGTGCAACCCCAGAGATGGCAACCCACCAGGCTCCTCCGTCCCTGGGATTCTCCAGGCAAGAACACTGGAGTAGGTTGCCATTTCGTTCTCCAATGCATGAAAGTGAAAAGTGAAAGTGAAGTCACTCAGTCATGTCTGACTCTTAGAGACCCCATGGACTGCAGCCTACCAGGCTCCTCCATCCATGGGATTTTCCAGGCAAGAGTACTGGAATAGGGTGACATCGCCTTCTCCTAAAAACTGTAAAGCTGCCACTAGAAAATTACTAGAGCTAAGCAATGAATTTGGTAAAGTCACAGGATACAAAATTAACACACAGAAATCCCTAGCATTCCAATACCTTAACAACAAAAAGTCAGAAAAAGAAATTAAGGAAATAATTTCATTCACCACTGTAACAAAAGAATAAAATGTTTAAGAATGAACTTACATAATGTGACAAAAGACCTGCATGTAGAAAACTGTCAGAACTTGTTGAAAGAAATCAAAGATGACACAAACAGATGGAGAATAATGCCATGTTCTTGGATTGGAAGAATCAGCCTGATAAAGTGACTGTACTACCCAAAGCAATCTACAAATTCAATGTAATCTTTATCAAATTGTGAATGACATTGTTCACAGAATAAGAGTAAAAAATTTACAACTTGTATGGAAACACAAATGACTTTAAATAGCCAAAGCAAACTTGAGAAAGAAAACTGGAGCTGGAGGAATCAACCTTCTTCAGAACATCAAGATAGTACAGTACTAGCACAAACATGGAATATGGGTCAACTGAAGAAGACAAGAAAGCCCAAAGGTAAACCCGTGCACCTATGGGAACATCATCTTTGACAAAGGAGGAGAGAAAATACAGTGGAGAAAAAACAGCCTCTTCAATAAGTGGTGCTGGCAAAACTGGACAGCTACATGTAAAAGAATGAAACTAGAACACTTCCTAATACCACACACAAAAATAAATAGAAAATTAACTAAAGACTTAAATGTAAGGCAAAAAAACTTTAAAACTACTAGAGGAAAACATAGGCAGTACACTTTTTGACATAAATCAAGCAAGATCCTCTTTGACCCACCTCCTAGAGTAATGGAAATAAAAACAAAAATAAACAAGTGGGACCTGATTAAACTTAAATGCTTTTGCAAAGCAAAGGAAACTATAAACAAGATATAAATATATCCCTAATAATGGGAGAAAATAATAGCAAATGAAACAACCAACAAAAGGTTAGTCTCCAAAATATGCAGCAATTCATGAAGCTCAATACCAGAGAAACAAACGATCCAATCAAAATTTGCGTGGAAGACCTAAACAGATATTTACCCAAAGAAGAGATACAGATGGCCAACAAACACAAGAGAAGAAGCTCAACACTGCTTATTATTAGAAGCATGCTAAGGAAAAGTGCTATGAGGTATCACCTCACACTAATCAAAATGGCCATCATCAAAAAATAAATAAACAATAAATAAAAAGCAGCGCTCCCCTGGTGGCTCAGAGGTTAAAGCATCTGCCTGCAATGCAGGAGACCTAGGTTTGATCGCTGGGTCGGGAAGATCCCCTGGAGAAGGAAATGGCAACCCACTCCAGTATTCTTACCTGGAGAATCCCATGGACGTCGGAGCCTGGTGGGCCACAGTCCACAGGGTTGCAAAGAGTCAGACATGACTCAAGCAATCCCATTTCTCTGGGCATTTACCCTGATAAAGTTAAAAGCTACATTTGCCTCAATATTCAGTGCAGCAGTATTTGCAATAACCATTACAGGCAAGCAACCTAGATGTTCATCAACAGTTGAAAGGATAAAGAAGATGCATTATATATATATATAATGAAATATAACTCAGCTCTTGAAGAAATGCGGTCACTTGCAGTGATGTGGATGAACCTAGAGTTTGTCATACAGAGTCTAGTAAGTCAGAAAGAAAAAAACAAATATAATATATTAACACATGCATAATTAATCTCTAAAATACACTGATGAATCTATTCACAGGCAGAAATAGAAATGCAGACATAGAGAATGGATTTGTGGATATGAGGGAAAGGAGAGGGTGGGACAAATTGAGAGAGTACCATTGACATATATACACTACTAAGTATAAAATAAGTAACTAGTGGGAAGCTTCTGTATAGCAGAGGGATCTCAACTCATTCTGTGTGTTGAGATAGAGGATAGGTTGTTTTCTGGGAAGGAGGCTCAACAGAGAGGTAACATATATAACCTTGCACTTAAAATGACTAGCAAATGAAGAGCAAACAAAACCCAAAATTACTAGAAAGAAAAAAAAATCTTAATGATCAGAGCAGAAATCAATAAAATAGTGATTAAAAAATAACAAAGATCAATGAAACTAAAAGCAGTTTCTTTGAGGTAATAAAAATGACAAACCTTTGCCAGATTCATCAAGAAAAATAGATGAGAACTCAAAACTATAAAGTTAGAAATGAAAAAGGAGATGTTATAACAGAAATACAAAGGAGAATAAGTGATTACTGCAGGCAACCATATGCCAATAAAATGGACAACCTAGAAGAAATGGACAAATTCTTAGAAAGGTACAGCCTTCCAAGACTGAAGCAGGAAGAAATAGAAAATATGAACAGACTAATCACAAGTACTGTAGTTGAAACTGATAAAAATTCTTGCAACAAACAAAGACCAACATTAGAGGGCTCAACAAGTCAATTCTATCAAACATTTAGAGAAGAGCTAACATCTACCCTTCTAAAGTTGATCCAAAAAACTGCAAATGGATCAACACATCCAGTCTCATTCTATGAGGCCACCATCACCCTGATACCAAAACCAGACAAAAATATCACACACAAAAATAAAACTACAGGCCAATATCACTCATAAACATAGGTATAAAAGTCCTCAACAAATACAAGCAAGCCAAATACAACACATAAACCCTGACAAATAGGTATATATCCCAGGGAGGCAAGGATTCTTCACTATATGAAAAATCAATTCAGGTGATACACCATATTAACAAATTGAAGGATAAAAACCACATGATAATTTTAAAAGATGCAGAGAAAGCTTTAGACATAGTTCAACATGTGTTCATGATAAAAACTCTTCAGAAAGTAGGCTTAGAGGGAACCTACCTCAACACAATAAAGACCAGATATGAAAAACCATAGGAGACATCATTCTTAATGATGAAAAATTGAAAACACTTCCTCTAAAAACACGCATTTCCTCAAGTATTATCAAGAATAAGACAAGGAAGTCCACTCTCACCACTATTATTCAATATAGTTTTGGAAGTCCTAGTCATGGCAATCAGAGAAGAAGTAATAAAAGTAAAAGGAAAAGAAGAAAAGCTATCACTGTTCACAGATGACATATTTCTATACATAGAAAATTGTAAAGATGCTACCAGAAAGCTACTTGAGCTCACCAACGAGTTTAGTAAAGTCACAGGATACAAATTTAATACTCAGATATCTCTTGCATTCCTATACACTAACAATGCAAAGTCAGAAAGAGAGATTAAGGAAACAATCTCATTTGCCATCATATCAAAAAGAATAAAATACCTAGGAATAAAACTACCTAAGGAGGCAAAAGATCTGTACTTGAAAAAACTAAAAATTGAGCTATCACATGACCAATCAATCCCCCTCCTGGGCACATTACTGTAGAAAACCATCATTCAAAATGATGCAAGCAGCTGGATATTCCTTGCAACACTGTTTGCAACAGTCAAGACATAGAAACAGCCTTGATATTCATCAACAGATGAATAGATAAAGAAGTTGTGGCACATATAAGCAATGGAACATTACTCTCATAGAAAGGAACGACTTTGAGTCAGTTAAACTGAGGTTGATGAACCCAGAGGTTGTTACACAGATTGAATTGAGTCAGAAAGAAAAAATTTTGTGTATTAATGCATATGTATGGAATGTAGAAAAATGGTGCTGTTGAAACTATTTACAGGGCAAGAATAGAAATACAGTTATAAGAGACCAGACTTTTGGACACAGCAGAGGGAGGAGAGAGTGGGATGGATTGAGAGAGTAGCACTGAAACATATACATTACCATTTGTAAAAGAGCTGGTAGGAAGTTGCTTTATAACACAAGGAGCTCATCCAGATAGAAAACTAAAAAGAAAACATAATCATTAAGTGGTACATTAGAACGTATAGACTTACTTAATAATTGTTATTTATAGGACATTCCATCTGAAAATGGCAGACTACACTTTCTTCTCATGGAATATTCACACAGCCCGTTGCTCTGTGACAACCTAGAAGGACGGGATGGAGGGGGATGGGAGGGAGACTCAAGAGGGAGGGGATAAATGTATGCTTATGGCTTCCCTGATGGACAGGGAAGCCTGGTGTGCTGCAATTCATGGGGTCCCAAAGAGCTGGACACGGCTGAGCGAGTGAACTGAACTGCACTGCACTGATGGCTTCCCTGGTGGTTCAGACGGTAAATAATCTGCCTGCAATACGGGAGACCCTGGTTCAATCCCTGGGTCGGGAAGATCCACTGGAGAAGAGAATGGCTACCCATTCCAGTACTCTTGCCTGGAGAATCACATAGACAGAGGAGCCTGGCAGGCTACAGTCCATGGGGTCCCAAAGAGTTGGACATGACTGAGCAACTAAGCATGCATGGCAGATTTGTGTTGTTGTATGGTAGAAACCAACATAACATTGCAAAGCTATTTTCCTTCAATTAAAAAAATAATTTAATGTGGTGCGTATATACAATGGAATATTACTCAGCCAAAAGAAGGAACAGACTAGTACTGTTTGCAGAGATGGATGGTCCTAGAGATTGTCAGAGTAAAGTAAGTCTGAATGAGAAAAATGAGTATCACACAGTATCACTTATATGTGGAATCTAGAAAAAAATGGTAGAGATGAATTTATATGCAAAGCAAAAACAGAGTCACCAATATGGAGAACAAACTTTTGGCTACCAAGGGAGGAATGGGGAGTGGGATAAATTGGGAAACTGGGCTGATATATATACTGTACTATGTATTAAAAAAAATTTACTACTTAGAACCTACCATATAGAACAGGGAACTCTACTCAGTGCTCCCTGGTGACCTGAATGAGAAGGAAATCTAAAAAAGAGTCAGTACTTGTATATGTATGACTGATTCACTTTGCTGTAGAGCAATAAATTAATGCAGCATTGTAAAATCACTATTCTCCAATTAAAATTAATTTATGAAAGGTGTGAGGTGAAAGTATAAGTGTTCAGCACTCACTTGTGTCTGACTCTTTGCAACCCCATGGACTGTAGCCCACCAGGCTCCTCTGTCCATGGGATTTTCCAGGCAAGAATCATGGAATGGTTTGCCGTTTCCTTCTCCAAGATATTGGCGATTGCAGTACTATTTTGTGAATGAATTTAATTCAATTGATTTGTACACTTTAAAATCTTTAAAGTGGCAAATTTGTGAGGTGGATGAGCTTGGAGCCTATTATAGAGAGTGAAATATGTCAGAAAGAGAAAGACAAATACTGTGTATTAATGCATATATATGGAATTTAGAAAGACGGTTCCACATGCAGGGCAGCAAAAGAGACACAGATGTAAAGAACAGACTTTTGGACTCAGTGGAGGAAGGCAAGGGTGGGATGATTTGAGAGAATAACATTGAAATATGTACATTACCAAATGTGTTACATATTTACTACAGTAAAAATAAGCTTGTTCTATCAAGAAAAGTACAAGTTTATTACTGTATTTTACACTCTGAGTAGAATAATTATAGATTTGTTAAAAATCTGTAGGACATGTACCAAAATTACTGTGAAAGTAAAGTTGCTCAGTCGTGTCTGACTCTTTGCGACCCCGTGGACTGTAGCCCACCACGCTCCTCTGTCCATGAGATTTTCCGGGCAAGAATACTGGAGTGGGTTGCCATTTCCTCCTCCAGGGGATCTTCCCAATCCAGGTCTCCTGCATTGCAGACAGACGCTTTAACCTCTGAGCCACCAGGGAAGCCCAACAAATATTTCAGGCTCTCTCCTCCACTACATGAAAACACCTTTGTGTAGACACACAAATCTTGTGTTCTGCAATCAATGTTTGGCAGCATAGAAACTTAAAATAACATTGAAATAACATTCAAAATATTACTCTGTACACACATGATCAATTCTGTGTGTAGAGAAATTATAATAGAATTATAATTATTCAATAGGGAAAAATTCCCAAAGCGTCTTCTGTTCCAACTTCACTCCCCTGATGTAACAACCACCCTCTGTCTCATTCCTGAATGCTCTGGCAATAGCATGAATGTCTTGTGATTTTAAGAGTTTTATGACATATTTGGTCCTTTGGGGGTTGGCATATATTTCTTGTTCTGAAAATACTGTAACTTATCCTCATTCTTTTTGCTAACCACTTTCTTAGGGAAAATATCAGTGCTTCTCTGTAATTTAAACTTATTCTAATTAAAAAAGTTAAGACTGTGTCCTTACACATGCATTAGAATAGAATTTAGTACACCTGTCACCACTGACATGAAGATTTCCAATATTTTTAAGGCTTCCAAATCCCTTGGATGCTCTCCTATTTTTAATACCACTTGTGTTTAATTTGTTAATCTTATCAAATATTGAAATAAAATACTGCCCATTATACAATATTTGCACCCTGACTACGGAGAGATGATGCTGAAAGATAGTCATCAGTAAGTGATATTCAGTTTATTTGCTTTCTTTCATGGTACATATTTAAGATAAAATGGTATCACAGAGTTTCTGGTAATTCCAATAAGATGAGCACTGATCCTTTCGAGTAATAGGACTTTCTCTTTTTGAAGTCCTTGGTATTTTAGTAGATTGCCTACCTTCAGGGGAAGAGTTTGGGACTGCATAAATAATTTTAAAAATACATCTGTGGTGGATTAATGTCGATGTATGGCAAAGCCAATAGAGTATTGTAAAGTAAAATAAAGTTAAATAAATGAAAATATGGACTCACTCCTGTAAACTGTCATCATGCTTTCTATGTCATAATGTCACAGGACTTGGGGCTGGGTCTCATTTTTCAAGAGTGATTTTTATTGTAATGGTTTTGGTGAGTCATTGGATGAGCAAAACTCTTCATCTACAGGACTTTTTTTTTTTTTTTTTACTAAGAATCTGGGTGTCATGAGCGTAGCTCCAGTACTTGCACTGAGCAACTCTTGGACTTTGTGTAAGCCACTGCAGATTTCTAGAAATGAATCACATTATCACTAAGATCTCCATTTCCTCAAAAATTCTACCAAACTATTACTTCATGACTGTGATTGATGTTTTGGTCCCCATCTGTTGGGAACATTCATACATGTTCTTTATATGTGAGTCAACAAAATTGTCATTATCTCCAGCTGCTGCTGCATCACTTCAGTCGTGTCCGACTCTGTGCAACCCCATAGATGGAAGCCCACCAGGCTCCCCCGTCCCTGAGATTCTCCAGGCAAGAGTACTGGAGTGGGTTGCCATTTCCTTCTCCAATGCATGAGAGTGAAAAGTGAAAGTGAAGTCACTCAGTTGTGTCCAACTCTAGCGACCCCATGGACTGCAACCTACCAGGTTCCTCCATCCATGGGATTTTCCAGGCAAGAGTACTAGAGTGGGGTGCCATTGCCTTCTCCGCATTATCTCTAGAGGGGCAACTAAACCAATAGATGACAACATAGTCCTCAGGGGCAACTAAACCCATAGATGACAACACAGTCCTCAGTTTAGACTTTCACTTTTCTGTGTCATCATAAATTCACCTGTGTTGACTCTTTGCACAGGGCAGTTATTTTATTGTATCATGACTATTTTTTATTGCACATCAATATACTCATTCACATATCCTCCCCCTCATCCACGTTATGAAACCACTCCTGACAACTCTCCACGCTTCCTGAATTTGGATGGGATCAGAATACGTTTCCCTGGTGCTTTCTCAGAGTATTAGGTGCTGCTCTAGTGTGCTGGAGGATTGTCTCAGCATTCTGGTGCAATGAAGACCACAGCAGTACAACTTCTGTGTAAGAATTTTGGCAAATTCCTGAAGCTCTCTGAGTCCTGTTTCTACAAATTCATGGGGAAACTCTACATATATTTTTTTAAAACTGTGAATGTACAAGTGTTCAGTTTATTCATTTGGTCAAATTCCAGTTATACAAATAGGTAAGTTCCCTGCTGTGGGATTTTAAAAGAGTTGACAGTTGAGTTTACAAATGCTCTATTCTTCACAACACATGGACTCCAATTATAATAAATTCACTTTTCCTTTTAAAAGACTGAAAAGACAAAATTCATGTTTTTGTTAAGAACAGTCCCAGAACTCTTCAGATACACCTGAAATAGACTGATTTTTTCTTCTAAGAGCTTCTGACTTCACACACTGTTCCTGCTAGGTCCTGTGTTGTTTATTTAATGTTTATAAGAGGAAGAGATGGTCTGGGTCACTGGGGCATGACTTTGACAGCTTTAAGTATTCATTCTTAGAAATACTTTTGTGAGGTTATCAACTATAACCTTCATTTTGCTTCAGTTCTGCCTCCACCATGATTACACACCATTCTAAAAACTGCTTCACAGTTTGCTCATTCAGTGACAATTGATTAAGGGACTTCTGTGTGCCAAACACTGGGTTAGCACTGGAGAGCCAAAAATAAAGTAACAGAAAGCCATAACTCCTTGAAATTTTTACTCTAATGGATTGAGGTAGGTAATAAACACAATAAATTGGAATAGAATATTTGTTCTATAGTAATAAATATTAAGAATAAAAATAAAGCAGGAAAGGGGGAGAATGGAGCTGAGTGGAAGCTGTAATTTTCAATATTAAATAACACAGTGAGGGAGGCCCTCAGTAAAATATGACTTTTGAGAAACAAACTGAAGGAGGTGAGGAATGTGAGCATGTGGCTGTCTTGGAGGAAAATCACTGCAAGCTTTGCTCCATGAAACTGGGGGTGTTCAGCAGGGGAGCAATATGACCGTATTACATTTTAATGTAATCTTCCAACTACTATGTTCAGAATAACTTGAAGGGAAGTAATAAGGAAGCAGGAAAACAAGCTAGGATGTTACATCAACAGTTCAGGTGATAAATGATTAGAGCAAGGGTCAGGGTAGAAATAGCAGAGGTAGTGAGAAGCCATGAGAATCTGGATACATTTAATAAAATAAAATATTGCCGATTATTGTGGGATTTGAAAGAAGAGAAATGTCAAGATGGATTCCATGTGGCTATTAAGTGAGTGGCAAAGGAGCACAGGCTCAACTTTTTAACATTTTACTTTATACTGGACTATAACTGATTAACAATGTTCAGGTGGACAGCAAAGGGACTGAGCCACATATGTAAATGTATCTATTACCCCCCAAGCTCCCCTCCCATCCAGGCTGCCACACAACATTAAGCAAATTTTAGCACAGGCTCATTTTAATGCCTTTGCAGTATTTCATTATATGAAATACCATACCCAGTGATAACTCATCACTAAAAACTTAGATTGATTCTGGATGTTGCTTCTGTAAGTAATATTTCAATTAATAACTCATTGGCAAGAATATTTCATTCCATGCCATTTAGCACACATTCCAAACTGGCCTTCAAGAAGATGATGCAACCTCATCCACAGTGAAGTTGAATGGATGATTTTGGGAGCAATGAATATGCATCTAGATTTAAAGTTTGCTCATTAATATCATCCCCTTTATACCTCACATCCTGTGCCTTCCCACTCACCTGTAGGCAACCTGTTTGCCCTACCTTTAGCTGTATGTATGATGGAAACAGCTAATGTAAGTTTTCCAGACGTTTTTGTACTGCTGGGCTCCTCTGAACGACCCTGTCTAGAATCCATCCTTTTTATCTTTGTCTTGGGGATTTATGTGGTGTCTGTCTTGGGTAATGGCATCATCATTGTGGTCTCCTGCATGGATGTGCATCTCCACACTCCTATGTACTTCTTTCTTGTCAACCTTTCCTTCCTGGACATTAGCTTCACCACAAGCATCGTCCCTCAACTCCTGGTCAATCTCCGGGGACCACAGAAAACCATAAGCTATGGAGGGTGTGTGATCCAGTTCTATATCTCCCACTGGCTGGGGCCAGCTGAGTGAGTCCTCCCGGCAGTCCTGTCCCACGATCGCTGTGCTGCCATCTGCAGGCCTCTCCACTTCACTGCCATCAGGCATCCAAAGCTTTGCTTCAGCCTGGCTTTTGCCTCAGGGCCTGGGGGTCTGACCACAAGCATGGTAGGTTCCACACTCACCATGCTCCTGCCTCTCTGTGGGAACAATCGCATTGACCACTTTTTCTGTGAGATGCCCCTCATCATGCAACTGGCTTGTGTGGATACCAGCTTCAATGAAGTAGAGATGTACGTGGCCAGCTTTATCTTTGTTGTCTTGCCTCTGGGTCTCATTCTGGTCTCGTACAGCCGTATTGCCTGCGCTGTGCTGAAGATCAGGTCAGCAGAAGGGTGGAGAAAGGCATTCAATACCTGCTCGTCCCATGTGGCAGTAGTGGCTCTGTTTTACGGGAGCATCATTTTCATGTATCTCCAGCCTGCCAAGAGAAACTCTCATGAGGAAGGTAAGCTTGTAGCCCTCTTCTACACTGTGGTCACCCCAATGCTGAACCCCCTGATTTACACGCTAAGGAACAAGACTGTGAAGAAGACACTTAGGCATATTGTATTAGAGAACTGTGGTTTTGGAGGGACACATATATTTGAAAACATCACTTGTGAGGAGGAAGCAGATTTAAAGGGATCAAAACTGATTTGGAGCATCAGGATATTTGGGATATCATATCTATACACTACTTCTTAAGTTCAAAGTAAATGACAAACTGAAATGAATGTACTTGCATATTTTTTCAGGCCAGTGCAAAGAGAACTTATTTTCTGTTTTTATTTTTTATTAATAGGTATATTTTGCTAATTATTTATATAGCTTTGTATGTGTTATATTCATGCTATTTATGATATAGTAAATTGTTTATGTAGCTACATATGCTAGTTGTTATATGATTTTGTTAATATTTTAAAGCAATGTCTGTCACTAAGGTTGTCTAATATGTGTGCAATCCTTTACCTTTTTCTCCCTAATATTTGTAATGACTCAGTGAGGTAGATATTATTGACCTCACAAAGGTTAGATAATTATGAAGTTATCAAGATTTTATGCTGTGATAAAAGTCGATTCTTTGTATCCATGGACATATTTGCCATTTTGGCTATAGTCTCTTGTGATGTAATAAGAAATATATACATTTGTTTTTTTGTCTTGACTTCTGGCACTGAGCTTCTAGGACCCTTGAAAATTTCTGAGTGATATGGATGAGAAGGTATCTTTTATTTTCATAACAAGCACATTTCAACATAACTAAGTTTATGCCAATGAATTAACTCAAGAAGAGTCCCTAGATAGCTTCCGGAGGATGCCTGGATACCAGAGGAACTGACCATGTGGTTAGAAGTTTGTAATTTTCAGTCCTAGCCCAATGTCTGGGAAGGAGTTACTGGAAATTAAGTCATTAATGGCCAATAACTTAATGAATCATGCCTATGCAATGAACCTCCACAAAAACTTTAAACAATAGTGTTTGGAGACTTCCAGGTTGGTGGCTGCATCTATGTGACAAGAAGATAGGGTGCCCTAAACTCTACTGAGACAGAAGTTCCTGTGCTCAAGACCTTTCCAAACTTCGTCCCATGTATCTCTTCTTTTATATTATTTGTAATAAATCAGTACACGAAAGTGTTTCCCTGAGTTATATGAGTCATTCTTGAAAATCACTAAATCTAAAGGAGAGGTTATGGCAACTCTTGACTTATAGTTAGTTGGTCATAGACATGGGTGGCAATCTGGAGCTTGCAACTGCCTTCTAAACTGGGGGTGGTCTTGTGGAAGACTTTGTTCTCAAATTGGCAGGATCTGGTGCTAGATTTAGGTAGTTACTGTCAAAGTTAAATTGAATTACAGNTATATCTCCCACTGGTTGGGGCCAGCTGAGTGAGTCCTCCCGGCAGTCCTGTCCCACGATCGCTGTGCTGCCATCTGCAGGCCACTCCACTACACTGCCATCAGGCGTCCAAAGCTTTGCTTCAGCCTGGCTTTTGCCTCATGGCTTGGGGGTCTGACCACAAGCACGGTAGGTTCCACACTCACCATGCTCCTGCCTCTCTGTGGGAACAATCGCATTGACCACTTTTTCTGTGAGATGCCCCTCATCATGCAACTGGCTTGTGTGGATACCAGCTTCAATGAAGTAGAGATGTACGTGGCCAGCTTTATCTTTGTTGTCTTGCCTCTGGGTCTCATTCTGGTCTCGTACAGCCGTATTGCCTGCGCTGTGCTGAAGATCAGGTCAGCAGAAGGGTGGAGAAAGGCATTCAATACCTGCTCGTCCCATGTGGCAGTAGTGGCTCTGTTTTACGGGAGCATCATTTTCATGTATCTCCAGCCTGCCAAGAGAAACTCTCATGAGGAAGGTAAGCTTATAGCCCTCTTCTACACTGTGGTCACCCCAATGCTGAACCCCCTGATTTACACGCTAAGGAACAAGACTGTGAAGAAGACACTTAGGCATATTGTATTAGAGAACTGTGGTTTTGGAGGGACACATATATTTGAAAACATCACTTGTGAGGAGGAAGCAGATTTAAAGGGATCAAAACTGATTTGGAGCATCAGGATATTTGGGATATCATATCTATACACTACTTCTTAAGTTCAAAGTAAATGACAAACTGAAATGAATGTACTTGCATATTTTTTCAGGCCAGTGCAAAGAGAACTTATTTTCTGTTTTTATTTTTTATTAATAGGTATATTTTGCTAATTATTTATATAGCTTTGTATGTGTTATATTCATGCTATTTATGATATAGTAAATTGTTTATGTAGCTACATATGCTAGTTGTTATATGATTTTGTTAATATTTTAAAGCAATGTCTGTCACTAAGGTTGTCTAATATGTGTGCAATCCTTTACCTTTTTCTCCCTAATATTTGTAATGACTCAGTGAGGTAGATATTATTGACCTCACAAAGGTTAGATAATTATGAAGTTATCAAGATTTTATGCTGTGATAAAAGTCGATTCTTTGTATCCATGGACATATTTGCCATTTTGGCTATAGTCTCTTGTGATGTAATAAGAAATATATACATTTGTTTTTTTGTCTTGACTTCTGGCACTGAGCTTCTAGGACCCTTGAAAATTTCTGAGTGATATGGATGAGAAGGTATCTTTTATTTTCATAACAAGCACATTTCAACATAACTAAGTTTATGCCAATGAATTAACTCAAGAAGAGTCCCTAGATAGCTTCCGGAGGATGCCTGGATACCAGAGGAACTGACCATGTGGTTAGAAGTTTGTAATTTTCAGTCCTAGCCCAATGTCTGGGAAGGAGTTACTGGAAATTAAGTCATTAATGGCCAATAACTTAATGAATCATGCCTATGCAATGAACCTCCACAAAAACTTTAAACAATAGTGTTTGGAGACTTCCAGGTTGGTGGCTGCATCTATGTGACAAGAAGATAGGGTGCCCTAAACTCTACTGAGACAGAAGTTCCTGTGCTCAAGACCTTTCCAAACTTCGTCCCATGTATCTCTTCTTTTATATTATTTGTAATAAATCAGTACACGAAAGTGTTTCCCTGAGTTATATGAGTCATTCTTGAAAATCACTAAATCTAAAGGAGAGGTTATGGCAACTCTTGACTTATAGTTAGTTGGTCATAGACATGGGTGGCAATCTGGAGCTTGCAACTGCCTTCTAAACTGGGGGTGGTCTTGTGGAAGACTTTGTTCTCAAATTGGCAGGATCTGGTGCTAGATTTAGGTAGTTACTGTCAAAGTTAAATTGAATTACAGGATGCCCAATTGGTGTTTGGAGAGTTGGAATATTGGTTATTGTTGTGAAAAAAAAATCTCACACACTTGGTGTCAGAAAAGATGTGAGCAAAATGCAATTCATGCACTTTCAGGAGGAGGAAACTAAAGAGGCAAATACCTCAAACATAGAATTTTGAGTTGAATTTTCAGCAAATTAGAGATATCATCAATAACATGCTGCACATATATATCTGTAAAAATAGAAAGATCAGTTTCCCTATTCAAGTCTACATATTCTGTGTACAGGATATGTAAGATATTTTTATTCACTTAGTACTATTCATATGTCCAAGAATGATTTCTGGAGGTTATGAAAACTAGCACACAAAGCTGCACTAAAAAAAGTGAATTAAGTTCAAGAGCAATCACTGGACTTGTTGATTTAAAACTCAAAATCATGTTGTAAAGTTAATAATATTTACATTTTTGAGGTGGGAAAATTCTGATCAGAGAAAAAATTTGATATAAAGAAAAAAATGGCATTCATGTTTTTCTTTCAAACATGTTAAGTAGGAGTACCACAAATTCATTTACTTTCAGCAATATTTTGAAAGGTTTTTCTGGACTTTCTTTGGCCAAAACCTTGTCTCTAGAAATTTTGCTCCCACTTTTCGAATTCAGCACCTCCCTAAATGTCACAAGTTGACTCTCAGGCTACTCATTTGAATAATGCCAACAGATATTGGGAGATTTGGATCTTAGATAAAGTAAAAGTAAATAGAGTATTGAGGTTGATAACTTATCAACTATTAATTCCTTAGTTTATTTCTGTTTATTGGGATATGGTTGCCTTACAATGCTGTGTTTGTTTCTTGAAGTAAAGCTACGACAAACCTAGAGAGCATATTAAAGAGCAAAGACATCACTGTGTGGACAAAGGTCTGAGCTTAGACAGAGGTCTAGGCTATGGTTTTTCCAGTAGTCATGTACAGATGTTAGAGTAGGACCATAAAGAATGCTAAGCACCAAAGAATTGGAGCTTTTGAACTGGTGTTGGAGAATATTCTTGAGATTTCCTTGGATAACATGAAAATCAAAACCCTTCATTCTAAAGGAAATCAACTGTGAATATTCATTGGAAGGACTGATGCTGCCATTGAAGCTCCAATATTTTCATCACCTGATGTGAAGAGCTGACTCATTCGAAAAGCCCCTTATGCTAGGAAAGATTGAAGGTAGAAAGGGAAGAGGGTGGTAGAGGATGAGGTGGTTAGATAGCATCGCTGACTCAGTGGAAATGAATCTGAGCAAAAACTGGGAGACAGTGAAGGACAGGGAAGTCTGCCATGCTGCAGACCACAGGGTCCCAAAAGAGTTGGACTTGACTTAGGGACTGAACAAAAACAACAATCTCCTAAAGAACTATCTTAAGAGTAGAATTCAGCTTTCTTTTATGCTTAGAGAAAAGGTGAGGCAGGAGGGTTCAAGATTAAAGGGTCTTGCAACTACCTAGCATTCAAGGGAAGCATAACTTTACTTTGTTTTTCAGCTTGCTCACATAGAGTAGATCACAAGGCTCTAGGTGAAACTTTAAATTAATAACAGTCATTTTATTTTACCGTTCTTATTGCTACTTGTTTGCAACGTTTCTAGATTGAAANCAAGGGAAGCATAACTTTACTTTGTTTTTCAGCTTGCTCACATAGAGTAGATCACAAGGCTCTAGGTGAAACTTTAAATTAATAACAGTCATTTTATTTTACCGTTCTTATTGCTACTTGTTTGCAACGTTTCTAGATTGAAAGAGAACTACAGTAGGTAACAGCCATAAATAATCTGGGAGTGCAGGATGGGAAATTTGAGCACAAAAAAACATTTTTCTGGGCTTCCCAGGTGGTGCAGTGGTAAAGAATTTATCTGCTAATGCAGAAGACACTGGTTTGATCACTGGGTCGGGAAGATCTCCTGGAAGAGGGCACAGCAACCCACTCTAGTATTCTTGCCTGGAGAATCCGACGGATGGAATAAACCTGGTGGTCTACAGTCCATAAGGTCACAAAGAGTCAGACATGAAGAGCCACTTAGCACAGCACAGCACAGTTTAATGCTGTACCTCTTGACATGCAGTGCTAAAATGCTAAAATAATAGAATACATAGGCTAAAGAATGAGGGAGGCAGTTTCAACACGGTGTTCTTTGACAATGAAGACATCCTCCTCAGAACCTAAAGAAATTCATTTTAAGTGTGATTTGTGGCTCGTGATGAAATCAACAATGGAAAGGACAACAGTAATTCTACACAATTTCTGGCCCCACATCCAGTAGAAGTAATGCAAACTCACCAACAGAGCCATCCTGAAGCAGCGCAGCCTGAGGGAGAGTAAGGGAGGGTCTTGCTAAAGAGTGTAAATTTTTATCCTGCTTATATTATAAGTCCTTAAGACGCGGTGAATGGAGAAGGCAATGGCACCCCACTCCAGTACTCTTGCCTGGAAAATCCCATGGACGGAGGAGCTTGGTGGGCTGCCGTCTATGGGGTCGCACAGAGTCAGACACGGCTGAAGTGACTTAGCAGCAGCAGCAAGACACAGTGAAAGGGGAAAAGATGCTTATGTGACCTATTGGAAACTCAGTTCAGTTAAATTCAGTTCAGTCACTCAGTCGTGTCCGACTCTTTGAGACTCCATGGCCTGCAGCATGCCAGGCTTCCCTGTCCATCATCAGCTCCTGGAGCTTACTCAAACTCATGTCCATCAAGTCAGTGATGCCACCCAACCATCTCATCCTCTGTCATCCCCTTCTCCTCCTGATTCAATCTTTCGCGGCATGGGTCTTTTTTCCAATGAGTTGGTTCTTCACATCAGATGGCCAAAGTATTGGAGTTTCAGCTTCACCATCAGTCCTTCCAATGAATATTCAGGACTGATTCCCTTTAGGATTGACTTGCCAGATCTCCTTGNTCAATCTTTCCCAGCATCAGGGTCTTTTCAATTGAGTTAGTTCTTCACATCAGATGGCCAAAGTATTTGAGTTTCAGCTTCACCATCAGTCCTTCCAATGAATATTCAGGACTGATTCCCTTTAGGATTGACTTGCCAGATCTCCTTGCAGTCCAAGAGACTCTCAAGAGTCTTCAAAACCACAGTTCAAAAGCATCAATTCTTTGGCACTTAGCTTTCGTTATAGTCCAACTCTTACATTCATACATGACTGGAAAAACAATAGCTTTCACTAGGTGGACCTTTGTTAACAAAAGTAATGTCTCGGCTTTTTAATATGCTGTCTAGGTTGGTCATAGCTTTTCTTCCAAGGAGTAAGCATCTTTTAATTTCATGGCTGCAGTCACCATCTTCANAACTGAACTGAACTGAACTATCTGATCACTAGTGAGCTTTAACACCTTTTGAAATGTTTTGGATACTATATGCTTTCTGCACTAAATTGTTTTCCCCCTTTTTTCATTGTTGTCCTTGTTGTTTTACACTTTCTTATTACTTTAAAGGAGTAGTTTATATATGAATATATTTCCCTTCATTATTAGAAGTGATAATTTTTTGCAGGGGGATGTTTATTCTTTTGATTTGATTTTTTTTGTTTCCTTTGTGTTACAAAAGCTTTAAATTTTGTGTATTAAATTCCATCAACCATGTAACTATAACTGCTTATAGTCCTAATTTCATTCAACAAAATAAAACATTATTTTAACTTATTTTGTATATGCAACCTGTTTTGTATGCTGGAGAGGCAAGAACAAAGAAATGATGTCACCCTTTCACAGATATACAAGCTTATCAAATAAGCAAGCCTATAGAGAATGTAGGTTAAGACAAGACAAGACCAATAGTCAATAGGGTAAGAGTGGAGAAACTGACAGGAGGTCTTGAGTTGCCATTTTAGCTCTTCATAATTAAATGGGGGAGGGAGATACAAAACATGAGTGTGGAAAGGAATTTCATGGAGAAAGAGTAGTGCAAAGGCTTTAGAGGAGAAAGAATTTCAGATGCGGAATTGTCAGGGGTGGCTGAAAGAGAGTGAGGGAAAGTGTGATAGGAATTCAGATCTGAGAGATCCTTAAGATCCAGGTGCTGAGGGGTCTTCCAGANAAAGAGTAGTGCAAAGGCTTTAGAGGAGAAAGAATTTCAGATGCGGAATTGTCAGGGGTGGCTGAAAGAGAGTGAGGGAAAGTGTGATAGGAATTCAGATCTGAGAGATCCTTAAGATCCAGGTGCTGAGGGGTCTTCCAGACCCCAGGAAAATGTTGACTTTTATGTTTTCAGACTATCTTAATAAGTCAGAGCAAATTATTTTATGCCCTGATGCCTGAAATATGCTTAGAAATGGTCCTCCAACCATAAAATTGTGTTTATTTTGTGTTTAATAGATTTCTATTTTATTCTCGTCTTTTCAATCCCTTCTACAATGTCTGTGTGTGTGTGTGCGTGCATGATAGGACAAAGAAAGAATTATATTTATTATATTCCAAATGTTTATTCAATGGTCCCTCCACAATTTATTTCAATTAGCTATATTTCTACAATTATCCTGAAATTATACATTTTCCAAAAACTAAATTTCTTATGTATATAAGTTTATTTGGGGAATATAAATTCTGTTCTTTTAATATTTATTTATGCATGATGCGTCCATGGTGGCTCAAACAATAAAGAATCTGTCTGCAATGCAGGAAATATGTTCAAACCCTGGGTCAGAAAGATCCCTTGGAGAAGAAAATGGCTACCCACTCCAGTATTTTTGCCTGGGAAATCCCATGGAGAGAGGAGCCTGGCAGGCTACAATCCCTGGGATCACAAAGAGTTGGACATGACTAACATTTTCACTTTCACAGCACACTTTCAGTAACCATGGATTAATAGAATATTTTCTTAGCTAGTAGAGCAAGGAATATATCATTATTCTTTCTATTTTTCAAATTCAGAAATTTCATAGCTATTCCTATACTTACTTTACTGTCTTAAATGTCACAATAAGTTCCATTCCTGCTACTCAAAAACAGTATCTTATTGGGACTCCAGTAGTGAGCTAGAGTTTAAATTAATGTCAGGAGAACTCACATTTTTGTAGGACCAAGACCTTGATCTAGATAATAAGGAAAGGACATGAAGCACAGGGTTTTGGTATCTGGTATGAGGTCAGGTCATACTTGCTATAGCACCTGGTTCCTTACTTAGTGACTATGTGACTTTATTCAATTAACTTTCATCTCTGAGCCTCATTCTCTTCATCTGTAAAACTGTGTAATAGCACTAACCACATATGGTTGTTTTGGAGCAATAAGTAGTGAGAGGCTGGAAAATAATATAGTGATAAACATATAAAAACTCAGTAGTGTTTATGTTCCTTTTTATGCACATAATTCTTTTATTTCTTCATAAAATTTTCTAATTTTCTTTTACTACTATTTACACTAGATGTACTGCTATAACTGATACCAATATAGTTACTCAAAGGATAGAAAGTTTATATAGGTGCATCTCTTCTGTAGGTGGTTGACAACCATCAGAAAGAGAAAAGAGAATGGTCAAAGTTGACTTTGAGGTTTCTAACCTGAGAAACAAGTAGAATAGAGTTGTCATTAAGTGAGATGTGGATACTGAAGCTAGAGAAGGTCTGGTAGGAAACACAGTTCATTTTCAGAAGTGTTAAGTTCAGAATGTGTATTAGCCATCTGTGTTTAAATTTGAACTAATATTACATGTAGAATGGCTTAAGCAACAATAACATATTTTCTCACAGGTCAGCGATTGGACCTGTGAGACAGATCAGTCTTCCACCAAGGTGTCATCAGGTTAATTGCTGGTAAGGTCTCTCTTCCTGGTTCGGAGACTGCCTTGCTCTTACTGTGTGTTCACGTGGCCTTTCCTCTCTGCACACTGGGGGATAGAAACAGGGAGAAAGAGATGCAGATCTGGTATTTTCCACCTTCTTATAAGGACACATATCCTATGGGATTAGGATGTGACACATGAGCTCCCTCATATAAACCTAATTATTCCTTTAAGCCCTCCTATCCAAACACAGTCACAATAGAGTTAACAGCCTCAACATATGAATGCTGGTGGAGGGAAGAGTCATTTCATAACACACTTTAAATCAACATACAACATAGACAATGAGTTATTTGAGTCTGAAGTGTGGAACTGAGTTGCTGGCCAGGGATACAATTCAAAGAGTCTTTAGGATTTAGTTAATATTTGAATCCATTAGTTTACATTAGGTCACTAAGGGAATATGTGAGATAGGAAATAAATATTTATGAGTGCAAATCTCTCCACTGGTTAGTAGCCACATGACCTTGAGCAAGTCATTTGCCCATTCAAAGCCTCGGCTGCCTCACCTTTAAAATGAGGTTCATAATAGCTCTTTGCAGAGTTAAATTAAGAGGAATTTGCACTCAAAAATAAGATAAAATATTTATTGGTAAAAATGACCCATATTGGATGGTAAGGCAGTAGACCGTGTCGAGCACATATTTCACTGCATACATTGCTTGGTTGTTTCCCACTCACAATAGCATCAAAATAATAATATACTCAAGAATAAACTTAACCAAGGAGGTAAAATATATGTATATTCAAAACTATAAGAATTTGAAGAATAGAATTTGGAAGAATTCGAAGAATTTAGAATAACACAAATAAATGGAAAGAGCCCACATTCATGGATCAGAAGAACTAATCTTGGTAAAATGCCCATACTACCCAAAGTCATCTGTAGCTTCACAGCAATCTCAATCAAAATAAAATAGCATTTTTTACAAAAAAAAAATTTAATCACAATATTTGGATGAAACTTTAAAAGATCCCAAATAACCAAAGCAATCGAAGAAAAATAACAAAACTGGAAGTTCATAATTCCTGATCTCAAACTGTAATGCAAAACAATGGCTTCCTTGGTGGCTCAGTGGTAAGGAATTCGCTTGCTAATGCAGGAGACATGGGAAGCCCAGGTTCAATCCCTGGGTCAGGAAGATTCCCTGAAGCAGGAAATGGCATCCCACACCAGTATTCTCTCCTGGAAAACCCCATGGACAGGAGAGCTTGGAAAGCTAAGGTCCATGGGGCCACAAATGGTCAGACACGACTTAGCCACTGAAAAACAACAGCATAGTAAATATAATAGTGTGAAAGCATGAAAGTGTTAGTTGCTCAGTCATGTCTACTATGCAACTCCATGGACTATAGCCTGCCAGGCTCCTCTGTCCATGGAATTCTCCAGGTAAGAATACTGGAGTGGGTTGCCATGACCTTCTCCAGGGGACCTTCCTGACCCTGGGATTGACCCCAGGTCTCCTGCATTGCAGGCAGATTCTCATACATTGCACTAACACACCAAGAAAGTCCCCAAAATAAATTCTAATCACAAAGTTACCATGTGATCTATTAATTCCACTCCTGGACGTGCACCAAAATAATTGAAAACAGATGTTCAAACAGTATTTGTAGAGAAATGTCATTAGCAGCTCTATTCACAATAGCGAAAAGTGGAAATAACACAAATGTCCATCAACAAGTAAACCAATGTGCTTAGTTGCTCATTCTTGTCCAACTCTTTGCCACCCTATGTACTATAGCCCACCAGGTTCCTCTGCCCATGAGGATTCTCCAGGCAAGAATACTGGAGTGGGTTGTCATGCCCTCCTTCAGGGGATCTTCCCAACCCAGGGATCAAACCCTGGTCTCTCACATTGCAGGCAGATTCTTTACCATCTGAGCTACCAAGGAAGCCCAAGAATACTGGAATGGGTAGCCTGTTCCTTCTCCATGGGATCTTCCCAACCCAGGAATCAAACCGGGGTCTCCTGCATTGCAGGAGGATTCCTATGGACATCAACAAATAACTAGATAAACATAATGTGTTTAAGTTACATGTATTTTACTACAGTAAAAATAATCTTGTTCCATCAAGAAAAATATTAGTTCATCATTGTATTATACTTCAATAATAGAATAATTGAATTTTGAAAAAAAAATCTGTAACACAAGTACTGAAGTTACTGTAGTGAACAAATATTTCATGCTTTTCTTCACAAGATACGGACACCATTGTGTAGATGTGTAGACAATCAATGTTTGGCAGTATAGAAACCTAAAATAACACTGAAATAGCATTCAAACTAACACTTCTGTACACATATGAACAATTCTATGTGTACAGACATTCTAACAGAATTATAATTATTCAATAGGGAAGAAAATCCCCAAAGCTTTTTCTCCTCCAACTTCACTCCCCTGATGTAATCACAGTCTGCCTCCTTCCTGAATGCTCCGGGGGATAAAATGAATGTCTTGTCATTTTATTAGTTTTATGACACACTTTATATCTGGGGACTGCCATATATTTCTCATTCTGAAAATTCCGTGAATCATTTTCTCTTCTTTTGCTTGCACATTTCTTAGAAAAAAATGAGTGTTTCTCTCTAATTTAAACCTATTCTAATTTTAAAACTTAAGACTGCCCTCACATATGCATTTGAAGAGAAGCTAGCACACTTACCATCACTGACTTGGAGATTTCCAGCAATTTTAGAACAGAACATCAAAATACCTTGCCGACTCTCCTACTTTTTAAAGCCGTATGTATTGAATTAGTGGATCTTATTAATTATTGAAATAAAAGACTACTTGTTATACAATATTTGCACGCTGCAAAGAGGGAGGATACTGCTAGCTTACCATCAGTAAGTAATATTCTCAGATTTATTTGTTATTGATGATATTTAAGATAAACTGGAATAATACAGTTTCTGGTCATTCTAATTAAGTTTGAGAGCACTGCACCATGTCGATTTGCTCTTTTGGGGATCTTTGGCTTATTAGCAGGTTGGATAAATTCAGGGGTAGAATTTGTGATGACATAATTGACACAAAATTTGAACTCATTCCTATAACTCTCACCATGCTTTCTTTCTTTGTCATAATGTCACAGAACTTGGGGCTGGGTCACATTTTCAAGAATGATTTTTTATTGTGATGTTTTGGTGAATCGTTGAATGAGCAAAACTCTTCCTTTACTGGGATTTTTTTTTTTTAACTAATAATCTGGTTGCTTAGTATAGCTCTAGTACTTGCACTGAGCAACCCTTGAACTTTGAGTAAGCCACTGATCATTTCTATAGTGAAAGTGAAATCACTCAGTCATGTCCGACTCTGTGATCCCATGGACTACACAATCTGTGGAATTCTCCAGGCTGGCAGCTCAGCTGGTAAAGAATCTGCCTGCAGTGCAGCAGACCCCAGTTTGATTCCTGGATTGGGAAGATCCCCTGGAGAAGGGAATGGCTACCCACTCCAGCATTCTGACCTGGAAAATTCTATGGAATATATAGTCCATGGGGTTGCAAAGAGTTGGACATGACTGACTTTCACTTCACTGATCATTTCTAGAAATGAATCAAATTATCACTAAGATTTACATTTTCTCAAAAATTCTACCAAACTATTACTTCATGACTGTGAACTTCTGATCCCTATCTTTTGGTGACAGTCACACATTTTATTCATATGTGTGTTAATAAAATTTTCATATCTCCAGTAGGGATACTTAAGCCCATGAGAGACAGTGCAGTCTTCAGTTTAGCCTTTTACTTTTCTATGTACTCATCAATTCATCTGAAGTGACTCTTTATAGGACAGTTACTTTATTATGTCATGAATCAGTTGCACAGCACTGTGCTCATTCACCTCTTCTCTCCCACATCCACATTATGAAACCACTCTTTAGGCTTACAGAATTTGAAGGGGTGCAGAATCCTCTTCCTGGTGCTTTCTCAGAGGCTAAGTACTGCTCTGGTATACTATATGTAAGCAGATGATTTTTTCAGCATTCTAGCTCAGTAAAGTCCAAACCATTACAAGTTCCGTGCCTGAATTTTGGGAAAGGCATGAAGCTCCCTGAGCCCCATTTCTAAAAATGCATGGGGAAATTCTACATGTATTATAAAACACTGTAAACATACCTGTGTTCAATTTATTTTGCTTGGTCACCTTCTAGTTATAGAAATGGATAAGTTTCCCTCCCTGGAATTTTAAAAGCGTTGATAGTTGAGTTTATAGCTGCTCAGATCCTCACACTTGAATGAACTCTAATTATAATGCATTTATTATTCTTTCAAAAACCAAGGGAGAGAAATTTCATGTGTTTGTAAACAAAGGTTCCAGAACTTTTCAGAGATACTTGAAGCAAAGTGCTTGTCTGTTTCCCTTTAAGAGAACTTCTGACTTCACACATCGTCTGTGCTCAGTTCTGGTTTGTTTTATTCAGCATTTATAAAAGGAAGGCATAGTCTGGGTCAGCTGTGCATGACTTCGACAGCATTAAGTGTTCCTTCTTGACAGAACTGCTTGAGGTTGCACTTTCTTGTCCCTCTGCTGCTGCTGCTGCCAAGTCACTTCAGTCGTGTCTGACTTTGTGCGACCCCATAGACGGCAGCCCACCAAGCTCCTCTGTCCACAGGATTCTCCAGGCAAGAATACTGGAGTAGACTGCCATTTCCTTCTCCATCATGTCCCTCAACTATAGCTTCATTTTACCTTAGTCCTTCTTTTATCATGCTCACACACCATTTTAACAAAACTGCTTCACAATTTGTTGATTTGATGACTGTCAACTAAGGAACTTCTGTGCTTCAGACACTGAGTTAGCACGGGGAACTCAAAAATAAAGTAACAGAAAGCCCTATGTCCATGGAATTTGTACTGTAGTGGAGTGAGGCAGGTAATAGACACAATAAATTAGAATAGAATATTTGTTCTACGAAGATAAGTACTATGGACAAAAAGAAATTAAGCAGGAAAGGGGATAAGAGAGATGGGAGAGAGCTGTTATTTTCAATTTTAAAAACATAGTGAGAGAAACTTTCAGTAAAAGATGACTTAAGGAAAAGAGGAATATGAGCATGTGGCTACCTTGGAGGAAAACGACTGCAAGCCTTTTTCTATGATAAGAAAGCAGTGGACCAATTATGACCATGTTACGTTTTAACATAATCTTCTGCATACTGTGTTGAGGATACTCGGAAAGGAAGTAACAGGAAAGCAGGAAGACAAGCTAGGATGTTACAGCAACAGTTCAGGTGATAAATGATAACAGCAAAGCTCAAGGTAGAAGCAGCAGAGGTGGTGAGAAGTGATGACAAGCTGGCTATATTTAATAATAAGACAAAAATTTGACAATGTTTGTGAGATGTGACCGAAAGAGAAATGTCAAGATGAACTCATGTGGCTACTAACTGAGCAGGGAAGTAGCACAGGCTCAATTTTAATACCTGTGCTGTGTTTCATCACATGGAATGCCATCTGTCAATCAATGAAAAACTTATCTCTAAAAATTTAGGTTGATCCCACATCTGCTACTACAAGCAATATTTCACTAAGAACTCAGTGCCAAGAATTTTGCATGCATCCATTTTTCCCCAGGCTATGCATATTTCCAGGTCACTTGGCACACACTCCAAACTGACCTTCAAGAAGTTGATGGACCATTACCCATGGAGCAGTTGACCGAATGCCTTCAGGAATAAAGGATATAAATTTATGTTTAAAGTTTGCTAACTAATATAATCACTATACGCCTCATACCCTGTGCCCCCTACTCATCTGCAAGTGACTTGTTTGCCCTACCTTTAACTGTATGTATGATGGAAATAGCCAATGTAAGTTTTCCAGATGTTTTTATACTGCTGGGCTTCTCTGAACAACCCTCTCTAGAACCCATCCTTTTTATCTTTGTCTTGGGGATTTATGGGGTGTCTGTCTTGGGTAATGGCATCATCATTGTGGTCTCCTGCATGGATGTGCATCTCCACACTCCTATGTACTTCTTTCTTGTCAACCTTTCCTTCCTGGACATTAGCTTCACCACAAGCATCGTCCCTCAACTCCTGGTCAATCTCCGGGGACCACAGAAAACCATAAGCTATGGAGGGTGTGTGATCCAGTTCTATATCTCCCACTGGCTGGGGCCANTGCCACACAACATTAAGCAAATTTTAGCACAGGCTCATTTTAATGCCTTTGCAGTATTTCATTATATGAAATACCATACCCAGTGATAACTCATCACTAAAAACTTAGATTGATTCTGGATGTTGCTTCTGTAAGTAATATTTCAATTAATAACTCATTGGCAAGAATATTTCATTCCATGCCATTTAGCACACATTCCAAACTGGCCTTCAAGAAGATGATGCAACCTCATCCACAGTGAAGTTGAATGGATGATTTTGGGAGCAATGAATATGCATCTAGATTTAAAGTTTGCTCATTAATATCATCCCCTTTATACCTCACATCCTGTGCCTTCCCACTCACCTGTAGGCAACCTGTTTGCCCTACCTTTAGCTGTATGTATGATGGAAACAGCTAATGTAAGTTTTCCAGACGTTTTTGTACTGCTGGGCTCCTCTGAACGACCCTGTCTAGAATCCATCCTTTTTATCTTTGTCTTGGGGATTTATGTGGTGTCTGTCTTGGGTAATGGCATCATCATTGTGGTCTCCTGCATGGATGTGCATCTCCACACTCCTATGTACTTCTTTCTTGTCAACCTTTCCTTCCTGGACATTAGCTTCACCACAAGCATCGTCCCTCAACTCCTGGTCAATCTCCGGGGACCACAGAAAACCATAAGCTATGGAGGGTGTGTGATCCAGTTCTATATCTCCCACTGGCTGGGGCCAGCTGAGTGAGTCCTCCCGGCAGTCCTGTCCCACGATCGCTGTGCTGCCATCTGCAGGCCTCTCCACTTCACTGCCATCAGGCATCCAAAGCTTTGCTTCAGCCTGGCTTTTGCCTCAGGGCCTGGGGGTCTGACCACAAGCATGGTAGGTTCCACACTCACCATGCTCCTGCCTCTCTGTGGGAACAATCGCATTGACCACTTTTTCTGTGAGATGCCCCTCATCATGCAACTGGCTTGTGTGGATACCAGCTTCAATGAAGTAGAGATGTACGTGGCCAGCTTTATCTTTGTTGTCTTGCCTCTGGGTCTCATTCTGGTCTCGTACAGCCGTATTGCCTGCGCTGTGCTGAAGATCAGGTCAGCAGAAGGGTGGAGAAAGGCATTCAATACCTGCTCGTCCCATGTGGCAGTAGTGGCTCTGTTTTACGGGAGCATCATTTTCATGTATCTCCAGCCTGCCAAGAGAAACTCTCATGAGGAAGGTAAGCTTGTAGCCCTCTTCTACACTGTGGTCACCCCACTGCTGAACCCCCTGATTTACACGCTAAGGAACAAGACTGTGAAGAAGGCACTTAGGCACATTGTATTGGAGAATTGTGGTTCTGGAGGGACACAAGGTGATGTTTAGAAACTCATCACTTGTGAGGAAGAAGCTGTTTTAAAGGGATCAAAATTATTGTTTTTTAACAGGAGAAAAAGAAATAAATGATTTGGAGGGGCAGAATATTGGGGATATCATCTCTGTACAAAATTTCTTGAGTTCAAATTAGGTGACAAATTGAGTTGGATGTACTCATACTGTTTTCAGGCCAAGATAAAGTATTTTCTGTTTTCATATTTTGTTCATAATTATATTGTTCTGTTGTTTATATAGTTTTATATGTATGATATGTATGCTGGCTATGATATTGTGAATTGTTTATGTAGCTACACATGTTAATTGTTATATTATTTTGTTAATATTTTATAGAATGTCTGCCACTAAGGGTGCCTAATTTGTGTGAAGTCCTTTGCCTTGTCACCTCAATATTTGTAGTGACTCAGTGATGTAGATATTATTGACCTCATAGCAATTAGATAATTACAAAGTGACCCAATGGACATGAGTTTGAGCAAATTCTGGTGACAGAGAAGGACAGGGAAGCCTGGCATGCTACAGGGAAGCCTGGCATGCTGCATTCCATGGGGATGCAAAAAGTAGGACACAACTGAGCGACTGAACAACAAATCAAGATTTTAGGCTGATATATGTCTAGCATATTTGTCCATAGTTATCTTTGCCATTTTTCTTATAATTCCTTGTGATGTAATAAGAAATAGATACATTTTTCTTATCTTGAGTCTTGGCACTGAGCTTCTAGGACCCTTGGAATTTTCTGAGTGATATCAGTGAGAAGGACAAATTTTGTTATTCATAATAAGTCCATTTCAACCATACCTGAGTTTATGACAATGAAATAACTCAACCTAGAGTCTTTAGATTCCTTAGATAGCTTCAGGATGGAGTCTGGGTATCAGAGGAACCAACCACATGATTAGAAGTTTGGAACTTGCAGCCCCACATCCAACCTCTGGGAAGGGGGAGTAGCTAGAAATTAAGGCACCAATGGTCAGTCTTTACTTAATTGATCATGCCTATGCATTGGACCTATATAAAAGCCTTAAACAGTGGGATTTGGAAAGCTCCAGGATGGTGAATAAATCTATGTGACAAGAAGGTAGTGAACACCAAACTTTGCAGACACAGAAGCTCCTTTGCTCAGGACTCATCCCATGTACCTCTTCATTTATATTCTATATAATAAACCAGTACACTTAATGTTTCCCTGAGTTCTGTAAGTCATTCTAGGAAATCACTTAACCTGAACAGAGGACAGGTCCTGGCAATCTATGGTTATAATCCGTTGGTGGTTTGTGGCAATCTAGAACTTGCAACTGACTTTTGAACTGGGGCCTGGTGAAGGGGAGAGATCCTGTGCAGAACTTTGCTCTTAAATCAGTGGGGTCTGGTATTAAATTCAGGTGTACTTAGTGTCAGAATTAAATTGAATTATCAGGTATAGAGTTGATCTTTGGAGAGTTGGAATATTGGTTATTGATGTGGAATAATCTCACACATTTGGTTCCAGAAATGTTGTAAGCAAAAAGCAATTCATACTGCTCAGGAGAAGGAATATAAAGATGAAAATGTCTCAAGAGTAGAACTTTTAGCTGGATTTCCAGCCAATTAGAGATTTTATCAATAACGTACTATACAGATTCATCTCTAATTACATAAATATCAACTTTCATATTCAGCTCTATGCCTTCAGTTTACAAGAAATATAAAGTTATTTTTTCATTCAGTAGAATATGTTTACTTTTTTCATATGTCCAGTCATGCATTTATTCATTCCTAAAATGAGATCTTTAAATGAGACCTGTTCCTGGAGGTTAGGAAAACTAGCACACAATGCTGCCCTTAAAAAGATGAATCAAGTTCGCAGAGCAATCACAGTACTTGATTTAAAACTCAAAACAGTGTTGGGAAGTTAATAATATTGACATTTTTGTGATGAAAAACGCTGATCAGACAGAAAAACAACTTTTGATATTACTTTTACTGATTTTTTACCTTTTATTTCATATTGGAGTATAGTTATTAATAATTCTGTGTTAGTTCTAGGTATGCACCAAAGTGATTCAGTTATACATGTATTAATTCTTTTTCAAATACTTTTCTCACTTAGATTGTCACATAATATTGAGCAGAGTTCCCTGTGCTGTACAGTTAAGTTCTTGCTATTTATTTTAAATATATCAGTGGGTACATGTTAATCCCAAACTCCCTAACTATCCTTCCCTCTACCCTTCTATCCTGGTAATCATAAATTCATTCTCTAAGTCTGAATCTGTTTCTTCTTTGTAATTAGGTCCTTTTGTATTATTTTCTATAGATTGTGCATTAACAAATCATATGGTATTTGTTTCTCTGCCTGATTTATTTCACTCCATATGACTATCTCTATGTCCATCCATGTTGCTGTATATGACATTATTTCATTCTTTTAATGGCTGAATAATATTCTTTTTTATATATGTACCACATTGTCTTTATCCATTCCTCTGTTGATGGACATTTAGGTTACTTCCATTTCTTGGCTATTGTAAACAATGCTGCAATGAACATTGGGGTGAATATATCCTTTCGGACAACTTTTTTCTCCAGATATATGACCAGGAGAGGGATTGTAGGATTGTATGGTAGCTCTATTTTTAGTTTTTTAAGACATCTCCATACTGTTCACCTCAGTGGCTGTACAATTTACATGTCCACCAACAGTGTGGGAGGGTTTTGTTTTCTCGACATCCTCTCCAGTATTTGTTGTTTGTGGATTTTTTGATGGTAGCCATTCTGATTAGCATGATTTTGAATTGTATTTCTCTGATTATTAGCAATATTGAACATCTTTTCATGTGCCTCTTAGCCATCTGTATGTCTTCTTTGGAGAAGTGTCTCTTTAGGTTTTCTGTCCATTTTTTATTTTGTTTTGATGATATACAGCCACTTAAGCTGTTTGTAAATTTTAGAAACTAATTCATTATCAATCACATCATTTGCAAATATTTTCTCCCATTCTGTGGGTTATCTGTAAATTTTCTTTAGGGTTTCCTTTACTGTACAAAATGTTTTTGAGTTTAAGTGGGTCTAATTTATTTATTTTTGCTTTTATTTCCATTACTCAGATAATGGAAACAGATTTTTTAAAAAGGCATTACTGTGATTTATGTAACTGTGTTCTGCCTATGTTCTCCTGTAAGAGTTTTATAATATCTGGTCTCACATTCAGGCCCTTAATCCATTTTGAGCTTATTTTGTATATAGTGTTAAAGAATATTCTAATTTCTTTTTTTCACAGGGAACTCTTCAGTTTTCCCACCACCATTTACTGAAGAGACTGTCTTTCCAACATTGTGTAGCCCTGCCTCCTTTGTCATTGATTAATTGACCATAGATACATGGGTTTATTTCTGGGTTTTCCATGCTGTTCCACTGATCTATATTTCTATTTTTGTGCCAGTACAATACTGTTTTTTTATTATTATTTATTTATTTTAATACAACGCTTTGGCATTAGCAGTTTTATGAAAAATAAAATATACTAAAAATAAACGCTTGTGTGGCATGATTGGTAAATGATGCATAAACATAGGTTCTTTCTTCCTTCAAGGCAATCAGTCAGAAAGCAGTTTTTCCTTCTTCAAAACTATTCTACCTTATTAGTATTCAACTAGCTGTGGCTCTGATGATCATGTAGCAGTGCGAGAGCACTGAGGAGGCCACAACTGTCAATAATAAATTGTTCTTTTGTTACTGCGATGTTGATCTCTCTTGTTCTAGGAGTGTCCTCCCCATCCTGAGGAAGAAGTGAGATCCCCAAGTTGTGGCTCCTGACCAAACAAGTTGTCACCGGAGAGCTCGTCTAGGGCTGATTGGGCTCTGGTAAGTCTTTCCATATCAAACGCTACTTAATCAGTACCCAGCAAATTCGGCACAATTCCCAGAGCCTCCAAGATACTCAGTTTGCGCATGGTACAGGTACAATGTTCACTAAGTCAGGGATCCACACAGAATTTGTAGAATACATGCTTGCAGGGGAGAATCTGCACAATATCATCCTGTTTATGGCTTTCTATGCAGACCGCACAACGATCAACATCTGGATCTGTTTCCTCACCACCCTTTTTCACTGTTCTGGTTGTCTATTTGCTGGTGGCCTTCTTGGCTCCATCTCCAAAAGGACGCTGGTTCCTGCCCCGGGTCATTGGGGTACCTGATCTTCTGAATGAAGACGAATATAAACTATGCTGAAGAAATAATCATCAAAACAATAAAAGGTATTGACAACGACTAGAAAGCCACGGCTGACGTTCTTCCGCAGCATCTGAGTTCCAATAGCTATTGTCATTTGTACAAATAAGAAAAATAACTCAAAATATCGTTACCTCTCAATTCTGTAATCATGACAATAATAATATCTCCAGTGCCTGGATGAGTTACGGTGACTGGCTCTTCTTTGGATATATTATTGTAGATGACTGCATTGTGGAAAACAGGCAGGCCGTGATATTTTCTCTTCAAAGGTGCAATTTTCCCCTCTGCAGCAAGGCAATCCACGGTTTGATGTTAGGAGGGACAAAGAACCGTGTTTGAAGATCACAGGCTAGATGATCAGCAACTCCACGAACGGGCATCAGTGCCAGGAACTGACGGCCTCGGCCTTGGGCAAGCTCTTAGCGCTCGCGATGGATGCAGGGCGTAAAAAGGAGTGCCTCGGCTGGGCTCCCGCACCGCAGTGTAGCACTCCTGACTCGCGTTGTCCAACCACGCCGGTCACAGGCTGCTGGTCAGCAGAGCGAGCGCGGTGAACCAGGCGGCGCGCCAGCGCAGCACCGCTCACAGTCCCTCCGGGCCTCCAAGGTCGCTCGCCTAGGGGGCTCCCAGGGCGCTGGGAGAGGCAGGACGGTGCCTCAGACCCTGTAGCACGGACGCATGCCCGAGGCCGTGCCAAGCTCGGCACTCCTGGGCGCCAGTGCCACAGAACCGCTGCTCGGCCAACCTCCAGGACGCGCCGACGGGGCCCTTCTACGATGACAGCAGGTCAGGCAGTGCCGGGTCGTCTCCTCCGGGTCACTCCAGGGCCTGTAGCCGGTCCCGCCGAGTGGGGCTCCTCAGGAGAATGCCTGCAATACTGATAATGCCTACAATTTTGATAACTAGCTTTGTAGTACAGTTTGAAGTCAGGGAGCCTGATTCGTCCAGCTCCATTTATCTTTCTGGAAATTGCTTTGGCTATTTGTGGTCTTTTGTGTCTCCATATAAATTTTAAGTTGTTGCTGTTGTTGTTGTTCTAGTTCCAAGAGAAAAACAGCATTGGTAATTTGATACCGATTGCATTAAATCTGTAGATTGCTTAGGGTAGTATAGTCATTTTGACAATATCCATCTTTCAATCCAAGAACAAGGTACAGCTTTCCATCTCTATTGTCTTTGATTTCTTTCATCAGGTTATTACAGAGCACAAATCTTTTGTCTCCAGAGGTAGGTTTATTCCTAGGTATTTTACTCTTTCTGATCCCATGGTAAATGGGGTTGTTTCTTGAATTTCTCTTTCTGATATTTTGTTGTTAATGTTTAGGTATGCAGCAAATTTCTGTGTGTTAATTTTGTAACCTGCAACTTTACCAAATTCATTGATGTGCTCTAGCAGTTTTCTGGAAGCATCTTTAGATTTTNGGTAAATGGGGTTGTTTCTTGAATTTCTCTTTCTGATATTTTGTTGTTAATGTTTAGGTATGCAGCAAATTTCTGTGTGTTAATTTTGTAACCTGCAACTTTACCAAATTCATTGATGTGCTCTAGCAGTTTTCTGGAAGCATCTTTAGATTTTTAATGTATACTATCATTTCATTTGCAAACAGTGACAGTTTTACTTCTTTTCAAATTTGGATTCCTTTTACTTGTTTTTCTTCTGTGATCGCTGTAGTTAGGACTTCCAAAGATTGTTGAATAAAAGTGAAGAGGGTGGACATCCTTGTCTTATTCCTGATCTTAGAGGAAATGTTTTCAGCTTTTTACTGTTGAGTATAATGTTATCTGTAGGTTTGTCACGTATGCCCTTTATTATGTTGAGGTAGGTTCCCTCTATGCCCACTTTGTGAAGAGTTTTTATCGTAACTAGATGCTGAATTTTGTCAAAGCTTTTCCTACATTTATTGAGATGATGGTTTTTATTCTTCAGTGTGTTGATGTGGTGTATCACAGTGACTTATTTGCAGATACTGAAAAATCCTTGCATCCTTGGGATAAATTCCACTTGATCTTAGTGTACGAACCTTTTAACATATTGTTGGATTCAGGTTGCTAGTATTGTGTTGAGGAATTTTGTATCTATGTTCATCAGTGATATTGATCTTTATTTCGTTTTTTGTGGTATCTTTGTCTGGTTTGGGTGTCAAGATGATGTTTACCTCATAGAATGGGTTTGGGAGATTTCCTTCCTCTGCAACTTTTTGAAACAGTTTCAGAAAGGTAGGTGTTAGCTCTTACCTGAATGTTTGATAGAATTCATCTNGTCTGGTTTGGGTGTCAAGATGATGTTTACCTCATAGAATGGGTTTGGGAGATTTCCTTCCTCTGCAACTTTTTGAAACAGTTTCAGAAAGGTAGGTGTTAGCTCTTACCTGAATGTTTGATAGAATTCATCTGTGAAGCCATCTGGTCCTGTATTTTTGTTTGTTGGAAGTTTTTTAATCACAATTTCAAATTCATTAGTTGTGATTGATCTGTTCATATTTTCTATTTCTTGCTGGTTCAGTCTTGGGAGATTGTACCTTTCTAAGAATATTTCCATTTATTCCAGTTTATCCATTTTATTTGCATGCAGTTCCTCTTAGTAGTCTCTTAAGGTCCTTTGTATTTCTGTGATGTCAATTGTAACTTCACTTTATTTCTAATTTTATTGATTTGAGCCCTCTCCCTTTTTTCTTGATGAGTCTGGCTAAAAGTCTATCAAATTTGTTTATTTTTTCAAAGAACCAGCTTTTAATCATTCTTCAACTCTGTTTCATTTTTTGTGCTATGAATGGTATGGTTTCTTACCTTCTACTGACATTAGGTTCTGTTTTTTTTTCTTCTTCTCCAGTCAGTTTAGGTGTAAGGTTAGGTTATTTATTTGAGATTTTTTTCGTTTCATGAGGTAAGACTGTATTGCTATAATCTTCCCACTTAGAAATGCTTTTGCTGCATCCCATAGGTTTTGGATCACTGTGCTTTCATTTTCATTTGCCTCTAGATGTTTTTTTATTTCCTCTTTGATTTCTGCCAGAGTCCTGCCCCCGGTGGATCCAGGGTAACTCGAAGCGGGGATGGCATGGTGACAAAAACTTATTTATTTAGAAATATAAAAGAGAGATTAGGAAAGAATAGTGTAGTGGGAAATTTAGTGGAGAAAAGATGCTGAATAACTTGGTTATTCAGATAAGGAACTTGCACCATCTACGTTAGGCCACCGGCACCCACTTGAATAGCAGAGGATGCCCCACCTTAGNAGTTTGTCATAGCTTTCCTTCCAAGGAGCAAGTGTCTTTTAATTTCATGGCTGCAGTCACCATCTGCAGATTTTGGAGCCCAAGAAAATAAAATAAGTGGTAGAGCAGGGGGAAAAAATGTCACCCAGAATATATTTCTATTCCTACAGAAATAAACATTATTGACTCTATAATCTAAGGAGTCTAATGTAATCAACACACCACTAGTTGGTTCCCTAGTCCCCTGGGAATGTGCCCATTAAGAGATCAGCCTTAATAAGAGAAATGTTATAAATTTGGATCAATTCACAGCCTCCATCCCTGCTTCTATGTTCAATTTTACTTGGGCCTGGGAGCAAGGCTGGCAAAAGAGACTGACTAATATCTATTGGAACAGTTTTTATCTACCAACTATCAAGATCCATCTCTGCAGTGGATGTACTTTAGTGCAGGTCTATGTGGGACATAGTTATCACATTCTGTACATCTTTCAAGAAGTTCAGCTACAGCCTCTTTCCAGATTTCTGTCATTAACTTCCCAGCCCTTTTCTTGTCAAATTCCTGAACAAAACACCAGCCTGTCAGGCAATGACCAGAAATCAGTGCATATCCAAACTCAGTTACACATCTCCTTCCATGAAAGTTAAGAGCCAGATGAACTACCTGTAATCTTCCCATTATCTATAATGTAGAGATATAAAATGTCTGTATACCACTATCTTACAGGATGCTCAGAGGGGACTGTGACGTAATAATGACAATTTCTTTCTACTGCTTGTGTATAATTTAGATTAATCTATAAATAGGCTCTTGCTTTTGCCTCCATTGATAATTGGTTAAAAATTACAAAAATTTTGAGGGTTTAGGCAGTGAAGTAAGAGAGGTAAGAAGTAGGCCAGTAGTGACCTAGGGAGTCAGAGAAGTAACATGAATTGGGAAAAGAGTTAATGGAGTCACTGACAATTTTTACCTTGTTTATTACCCCAAAATAAAAAGAACAAATGGTGGAAATCATAATTTTAAAATCACCAGATGAAAACTTTCAAGATCTGTAGAACAATGTCAGTCTGAAAACTGAAAAATATTCCTGACTCCTTGAAAAGATGAATAAAAAATATCTCCTGGTATTTGAATGTACTTTTTTTTTTTGCCTGTTCATGGTTTAATTTAAAATTGGTACTCAATCATCCCCGTACATCCAGTAATTGAGATCTAATCTGGGTGCATTATGGTCAGAAAAGATGCTTGGAATGATTTCGATTTTTTTGAATTTATTGAGGTTAGATTTATGGCCCAGGATGTGATCTATCCTGGAAAAGGTTCCATGAGCACTTGAGAAAAAGGTGAAGTTCATTGTTTTGGGGTGGGAAGTGGGAGGG
>SJYV01046957.1:81174-101918 GCA_006410875.1 Neotragus pygmaeus
CAGTCTGTTGTTCCATGTCCAGTTCTGTTGCTTCCTGACCTGCATACAGATTTCTCAGGAGATGGGTCAGATGGTCCAGTATTCCCATCTCTTTCAGAATTTTCCACAGTTTATTGTGATCCACACAGCCAAAGGCTTTGTTGTGTCAATAAAGCAGAAGTAGATGCTTTTCTGGAATGCTCTTGTTTCTTTGATGATCCAGCAGATGTTGGCAATTTTACCTCTGGTTCCTCTGCCTTTTCTAAATCCAGCTTGAACATCTGGAATTTAATGGTTCACATACTCTTGGATCCTGGTTTGGAGAATTTTGAGCATTACTTTGCTAGCATGTGAGATGAGTGCAATTGTGGGATAGTTTGAACTTTCTTTGGCATTATCTTTCTTTGGGATTGGAATGAAAACTGACCTTTTCGAGTCCTGTGGACACTACTGAGTTTTCCAAATTTGCTGGCATATTGTGTGCAACACTTTCACAGCAGCATCTTTCAGAATTCCTGGATTAGAATAATCAATATTTTGAAAATGACTATGCTACTCAAAACAATCTACAGATTCACTACAATCCCACGCAAATTGCCAATGGCATTTTTCACAGAACTAGAAAAAATTTTCACAATTTGTGTGGAAACACAAAAGACCCTGAATAACTAAAGCAATCTTGAAAAGAAAAACAGAGCTGGAGGAATCAGGCTCCTTGACTTCAGATTATACAAAAAAGCTACAGCTTTGTGATCAAAGCTGTTTATTACAAAACAGTAGGGTACTGGTCCAAAGATAGAAACATAGATTTTTTGAACAGTGTAGAAAGCCCTACACACCCATGGGCATCTTTGACAAATGGGGCAAAAATATACATTGGAGAAGAAACAACCTCTTCAATAAGTGGCACTGGGAAAACTTAACTGATATGTATAAAAGAATGAAATTAGAACATTTCCTAACTCAATACATAAAAATAACCTCAAAATAGATTAAAATACCTAAATGTGAGGCTAGAATCTATAAATCTCTTAGAAGAAAACAGGCAAAACACTCTTTGATGTATGACAGCAAGATGCTATTAGATCTGCATCCTAGAGTAACAGAAATAAAAACAAAAATAAATGAGACCTAATTAAACTTAAAAGTTTGTGCACAGCAAAGCAAACCATAAACAAGTTGAAAATACAACCCTCAGAATGGGAGAAAATATTTGCAAATGAAGCAACTGAAAAGAATTAATCTCCAAAATATACAAGTAGCTCATGCAGCTGAAAATCAAAAAACAAGCAACCCATTCAAAAACTGGGCCAAAGACCTAAAGAGACATTTCTCCAAAGAAAACGTACAGATGACTGACAAACACACGAAAAGATTTCAACATTGTTCGTTATTAGAGAAATGCAAATCAAAGCTAAAATGAGTTATCAACTCACACCAATCAGAATGGTAATCATCAAAAAATCTACAAACAGTAAATGCTGGAGAGGATGTAGACAAAAGGAAATCCTCTTGCACTCTTGGTGGAAAGGTAAATGGACACAAACACAATGGAGAATAGTATGGAGAGTCCTTAAAAAATTAAAAATAGAATTACCATATGACAGTAATCCCATTACTGGGCATTTACCCTGAGACAACCATAATTCAAAAAGACACATGCTCATTTAAAGCAATTATCCTTCATTTTAAAAATAAATTAATTTAAAAAAAAAAAAACACAGGCACCCCAATGTTCACTGCAGCACTATCTACAATAGTGACAACGTGGTAGCAATCTAGATGTCTATCAATAGAGGAATTGATAAAGAAGTTGTGGCACAAATATATAATGGACTATTACTCAGATATAAATGTAGGAGACAAGAAGAATAGAAGAAAAATGGGCCCCGGCAAGGGCTGCAGAAGGAATTTATAATTAATGATAAACTGGATGCTTGAAGGCATGAGACTCTTGGAACAAGTCCAGAGGGAACAGTTCATAATCTTGAAAATAGGATAGGATCCTGGGGTCAGAAAACAGACCCCAGACTGTTTTCCAACTGGCGTCTCAGAGTCACATTTTTTACATATCTGGAGGAAAATCTATAAACAGGAATATTAGTCTTGTTACTGATTTATTATTGATTACTGTTTCTTGGTTACTCAATGGTTAATGATCACT
This sequence comes from Neotragus pygmaeus, assembly GCA_006410875.1. Classification (NCBI taxonomy): domain Eukaryota; kingdom Metazoa; phylum Chordata; class Mammalia; order Artiodactyla; family Bovidae; genus Neotragus; species Neotragus pygmaeus. The sequence goes on from SJYV01046957.1 coordinate 83,318, forward strand.
TTGTTCTTTGGCCCTGATGGCCACATTAGTTATGGCTTAACTCCCTGCACAATCCATCTTTCACAGATGAGAGTATAATATAGCTGGCATGGATTCAGTTTCAGCACCTTCACTTTGGAGTGGTGTTGGTCCCCTGATCCTCATCTTTTACTGGAAAAAGTTGGCTTAAACCTCAACATTCAGAAAATGAAGATCATGGCATCCGGTCCCATCACGTCATGGGAAATAGATGGGGAAACAGTGGAAACAGTGTCAGACTTTATTTTGGGGGGCTCCAAAATCACTGCAGATGGTGACTGCAGCCATGAAATTAAAAGATGCTTACTCCTTGGAAGAAAAGTTATGACAAACCTAGATACCATATTCAAAAGCAGAGACATTACTTTGCCGACTAGGGTCCGTCTAGTCAAGGCTATGGTTTTTCCTGTGGTCATGTATGGATGTGAGAGTTGGACTGTGAAGAAGGCTGAGCACCGAAGAATTGATGCTTTTGAACTGTGGTGTTGGAGAAGACTCTTGAGANCAACCAAGCAACTGAACTGAACTGAACTGTGTCTTGTTTTTCATTCTCCCACTACATCTTACTTTTGGAAACCCTGCTTGTTGAGCCAGACTCAACACATAAAAAGGAACAAAATTTGGTCATTTGTAGATGAACTTAGAATCTGTCATATAGCATGTGAAGTAAGTCAGGAAGAGAAAAGCAAATATCATATATTCATATGTGTATATGGAAACTAAAAAATGGTACTAATGAACCTATTTCAGGACATGAACTGGGATGCAGGCATAGAGAATGGGCTTCTAGACACAACGGGGTAAGGAGAGGTTGGAACAAATTGAGAGGTAGCATTGACATATATACACTACCATTTGTAAAACAGATAGCTAGAGACAAGCTGTATAGCACAGGTAACTCATGGCAAGGGGGGAGGCTCACAATGGAGGGAATATATGTGTAAATATAGCTGGTTCAGGAGAAGGCAATGGCAACCCACTCCAGTACTCTTGCCTGGAAAATCCCATGGGAGGAGGAGCCTGCTAGGCTGTAGTCCATGGGGTCGCTAAGAGTCTGACACGACTGAGCGACTTCACTTTCACTTTTCACTTTCATGCATTCGAGAAGGAAATGGCAACCCACTCCAGTGTTCTTGCCTGGAGAATCTCAGGGTTGTGGGAGCCTGGTGGGCTGCTGTCTATGGGGTCACACAGAGTTGGACACGACTGAAGTGACTTAGCAGCAGCATAGCTGGTTCAAGTTGTTGTACAGCAGAAATTAACACAACATTGTAAAACAATTATACTTCTATTTAAAACAATAAATTAATTTTTTAAGGTTTTGGTGCAAGGAATAATACTTTATTTAAAAAACCAACAAAATGTGATTATGGCCTAGTGCCCTAAAGAGCCAGCTCAACTCAGAGTAGAATCCAGGCTTCTTCTATACTATGAGAAATACAGAAGCAGGAGGATCCAAGATTAAAGGGTACAGGTGTATTGCCGCCTGATCTTCAAGAGAAGCATAATCTTTCTTTGTTATTCACAAACCTGAATTTGTTTGTGAATAACAAATCTTTGTTGTTCACAAACCTGCATTAAAAGACTCCTGTGACTGAAAGGGNAAGATTAAAGGGTACAGGTGTATTGCCGCCTGATCTTCAAGAGAAGCATAATCTTTCTTTGTTATTCACAAACCTGAATTTGTTTGTGAATAACAAATCTTTGTTGTTCACAAACCTGCATTAAAAGACTCCTGTGACTGAAAGGGAATAGAATCTGAAAAAGAATTTAAAATATATATATATAATATATGTATATAATGGGCTCAAATTGCTATATAGCAGAATCTAACACAGCATTGTAAATCAATTATACTCCAATAGCAAAATAATTTTTAAAAAGACTCCTATGAAACTTCAAGTTATTGGCAGTTATTTTACTTTGCCTTCTTATCTCTTCTTATTTGCAAGGTTTCTAGACTAAAAGAGCATTTATCTACAAGAAGTAATGCTGTGTTATGCTTAGTCGCTCAGTCGTGTCTGACTCTGTTATCCCAGACTGTGGCCTGCTAGGTTTCTCTGTCCATGGGGATTCTCCAAGGAAGAATACTGGTTTGGGTTGCCATACCTCCTCCAGGGGATCTTCCCAACTCAGGGATCCAACCCAGGTCTCTCACACTGCAGGCAGATTCTTTATTGTCTGAGCCACCAGGGAAATCCAAGAACACTGGAGTGAGCAGCCTATCCCTTCTCCAGGGGAATCTTCCAACCCAGGATTTGAACGAGGGTTTCCCATATTGTGGGTGGATTCTTTAACAGCTGAGCTACCAGAGAAGTCCAAATGCATGCACATAGACAAGCAATCGTCAACAAAGAGACCAAGAAAACGCAATGTAGAAAGGGCAGTGTTTTAAGTAAACAGCTTGGGGGAAACCGAATATCCACATGCAAAAGAGTAAAATTGAACCCCTAGCTAACACCATACACGTACATAAACTTAGAATAGATTAAAGACTTACTTGTTGTAATCTGAAACTCCTGGAAGAAACATGAAAGCCTTCATGGCATTGGTCTTGGAGATGGGAAGCCCTAACACGTAATAGTCATTACTAAACTGGAACTGAGGTTTGGGAACTTTCTTAAGGAAACTAAATGAGTTATTTGAGTACAAGCAACATTTTTCTAATGTTTAACTCAACATGAAGGGCTGAAGTAAAAGAATACTTAGGTTAAAGAATGAGAAAGGCAATTTCCACACAGTGTTAATTCTTTCTCTGTTACATACGCTTAACAGTGAAAACATCTTCCCAGAACCCAGAGATACAGTTGAAGTGTGATTTTTTGCCTCAAAATGAAGTCAAGACTGAAAGGACACCAGTGATTCTACACAGTTTCTGGCCTCACGTTCAGTAGAAGTGTCGCAAACCCACAAATAAAGCCATCTGGAGGCAGTGCAGCTAGAGGGATAGTGAGGGAACATCTTCCTAAATAGAGTGAATTTCTGTCCTACTTGAGAGGTAGTCCTTAAGTTACAGTGAAAAGGAAAAAGATGCTTACATGACCTGTTCAAAACTAGCCACTTATCTTTTTGTATCATGTGCCTTTCCTGCCCAATGTATCAGAATCTTCTAGTGGAGACTAGAAGACTACCCTCGTCACCTTTGCCCCCTTTTGTAGCAAACAGTTGCACACAGGTTTTGATGCCCTCTTACCCAAGCAAACAGACCCTGAGTCAACCCAAACTCCCTTTGTGAACTTTCGTTTTCCTTCAGGGTTTCCTCACATGCTTAACTCAAGCATGTACAGTCTGGAAATGAAGCCACACCTCCCACAGGGATGGAAGCCGGTGGAGATGCTTCCCTTCCATCCATCAGGAAACTGATCTGAGATCCATTTCTGTGTGGGTGTTTTTTTCACATCAACCAGTTCTCTGACACAGGTTGAATATCCTTACAATTTAATTGACACTATCTACCTGGAGATAGCGTCAGATTTCACAGGTTAAAGAATGGGTCCCACAAGAGTGCACCCTACTTCAAACACCAATTATAAGTCTAGCTTGTCTAATTATCCCAGCTATAAATAGGAGGTTACCATGACTTCCTTCTCAGGTTTGATTAATTTGTAGAATGGCTCACAGAATTCAGGAGAACACTTTAATCACTGAATTATTCATCCATCCCAGAGGATAATAAAGGTTATAAACAAATACTCAGACAAAGAGATATACAAGGTGGAGCCGGATGAGTCTCAAACATAGGAACTTCATCCTAATGGAGTTTGGAGTGTTCCACTCTCATAACATGTGGATTCATTCTTGTTCACCAACCTGGAAACTCCCAAAAGCCTATACTTCTGAGTTTTTATGGAGGCTTCACAACAAAGGCATTATTGATTAAATCTATGAACTTTAGTGATTGATTCAACCTCCATCCCCACTCTTCTCCCCTGAGTTCAGGGGGTTGGGTGGAGGATGGAAGAGGCAGAACTAAATATTTCAGTTCTATAATCACTGGGTCATTTCCTCTGGGAATGAGCCCCAATCTAGTGGTTATCTAGGAACTTTCCAAAAGCCATCCCATTAACATAAACTCAAATGTGGCTGGAAAGAATTATTTTTTATTATTATTAATAACAAATTACATCAATTTTATCTTTACTGCTGTAAAACCATTTTAGAAACTGGATTCTTTACCAGCTGAGCTACCAGAGAAATCTAGAAATAACTAAATGTTGTAACAAAAGATGTTTCTATAGGTCTAATAATTTAGGAAATTATAGGAGTTTGGGAAGTTATGTGCCAATACCTATGCACTGGGAATGAAGACTTACATGTATATCTCACTTTATATCACAATTTCATACAGCTACCAGTTCCCAACTAGATGGAACACTAATACCCCTGGTCATGGCCAAACTCACTTTTGCCTTTGCCCTGCTCTCCCATTAATTGATGTTATAAGCCACATATACTAGGCATCCTCTGTATTGCAGACACAGAGGCTAAAGTGATTTCCCCAATCTCAGAAAACTCTACTATCTTCCACTTGGGTTGGGACAATGAGTAAATTGTTAGGAGCTAGATAGTATCCAAAATATGAAGGTTAAAACCTGTAAATACACTCAGCATGGCAAGCTGCTTAGTCCAAGACAGTAATAAAAGATTTGAAAAATCAACCCAGAAAACTGCAGACTCAGAACTTCCTTGGAGAAGGCAATGGCACCCTACTCCAGTGTTCTTGCCTGGAAAATCCTATGGACAAAAGAGCCTGGTAGGCTGCAGTCCATGGGGTCACTAAGAGTCGGACATGACTGAAGTGACTTAGCAGCAGCAGCAGCAGCAGAACTTCCTGGCAAGTTCTTTCACTAAGTATTTTATAGACGTGTTTTCTTGTCAACATGTACGATGTACATGTATATGCTGCTGCTGCTGCTGCTAAGTCACATCAGTCGTGTCCAACTCTATGCGATCCCATAGACGGCAGCCCACCAGGCTCCTCTGTCCCTGGGATTCTCCAGGCAAGAACACTGGAGTGGGTTGCCATTTCCTTCTCCAGTGCATGAAAGTGAAAAGTGAAAGTGAAGTCGCTCAGTCATGTCCGACCCTCAGCGACCCCATGGACTGCAGCCTACCAGGCTCTTCTGTCCATGGGATTTCCCAGGCAAGAGTACTGGAGTGGGGTGCCATTGCCTTCTACGTACATGTATATACTGCAAACCTAAATACCACAGGCATTTTATCATTTTCACTGTTAAAAACAAAGCTACATTAAATCCATATATAATGAAATCATTGCAAACTTTACTATTAGTTCTAGAGGATGGATCTTAAAATTTTGAAGGAAGTGATGTTTCACATGTTTATATTTTATAGACACTTTGAAATTTCCCTTAAGAAACTATCAATTTATGCTCTTACAACAACATGTAGAAAGGCATACAGTCTCACTATTTGATGAATTATACTAATATTGGATTCTGTAGATAGTTTCAGTCTTTGCTTGTCAATGTTACCTGGTTATTTTGCAATATTTGATCATTAGTGAGTTTTAACACATTTTGAAATGTTTTGGGGGGGCTATTTGTTCTTTTGCACTAAATTTTTTCCCTTATTTTCCTTGTTGTTCTTGTTCTTCTTTTACTTTGCTTATTGATTTAAATGAACATTTTATATATGAATTTATTTCCCTTTGTAATTATAAGTGGTGAATAATTTTTCCAGTTAGATGTTTACCTCTTTGGTACTCTCTGTTTGTTTCCTTTATGGAATGAAAGTTTTAAATTTCATGTATTAAATTCCATCAATCATGTATTTATGCCTTCTTAAGCTCATTATTTCATTTAATGAAATTAATTATAATTTTAATATGTTTTACATGTGCAATCTGTTTGGGGGGCTGGGGATGGAAAACAAGGAAATGATGTCATCAATTTCATGAGGTTGTTCAAGTTTATCAAATAAGCAAGCAAATATCGAATATAGGTTAGGACAAGACAGGACTAACAATCAAGCAGGATGTGTCTGGAAGACATGACGGAAGGTCTGAAGCTGCCATAACAGTAGAGTTTATACCTCTGTTTTTTGCACATAATTCTTTTATTTCTTTGGAAAATATTTCTTTATCTCACTGTTTACTAGTATTCACAGTAAGATGCACTGTTGTAACAGAAATCAACAATATAGTGACTCAAAGGAGATAAAGTTTATACAGGTGTAAGCTGCATCTCTGCTGTAGAAGGTTGGCAACCATCAGTTGAAGAGCAAAGACTACTGACAACCAATAGATTTATTTGTTAACTGGCAATTAACCCTGTGTATGAAATATAAACCTAGATGTGATCACCATCAGTTTGCTCTTAGAAAGATCACTCGATGCTTGCTTAAATCATGTACTCCTACAGCTCATCTAAACTGGAGTTCATGCTCCCATGGGCCAGAGGCTTTCTAAATGCAGAACCCAAAATATGAGATTTGTGCTGTCAAGAAAGAAAAAGAAAAAAAATGTGTAGTCTGCATATTTAGAAAGACTGTTAATCAGTGTTAAAATATGATCATCATCATCTTACTCTTCTTCAGTATCTGTGTCATAATTATCATTAGCACTAAATTAAACTTTATTTAAGTAAGGTTTCGGAATGGGTAGCCGTTCCCTTCTCCACGGGATCTTCCTAGCCCAGGGACTGAAACTAAGTCTCCCTCATTGCAGGTGGGAAGCCCTTCTGATATTAATAAAAGGGAAACAAAGACAAAAAATGATGGAATTGTATGCAATGAAGTTATTATATGCTTTATTTAGAATTCTGTTTTGAACCACATCTACAAACTGGGATCGTATTTAATCGTGAAACTTGTTGACATGAAAGCCTTCATTATGGAAAAATGGCTTAGAGATATATTTCTCTTTATAAAGGAACAGGGTGCATTTAGGGAATTCAACTATTCAAATTCTGTGTCATCATAATGAAGAACAATTTCTGTCTACATGTAATTACTTAAAAACCTTTAAGTACATTTTGGTAAAATACAGAGGTTTTAATATTTCTCTCTTATAGGTAGATTCTGTTTGCTAGCTTTGTGAAGCTTCATTTGCTAGAATATATATTAGAGAAAGATGTGTTCACTAAAAATCAAATCATGGTTTTCATATATCATTGAAAATGCTTGCAACCTTATCCTAATTGACTTTCATCGATCTTGATATACTTAACACTTCAGTTTTGTTTTTTTTTAATGGGTGCATTAGAAGTGCTTATCAGGCTGTTTTCTTTCAGAAAAAAATGAACAAATATCATTTTGAATGATTACTAATCTATATGATTTATTTCAATATAGCATAAAATCTTGTTCTAAAACTGTTGTTTATATAAGGTGAAGTGAGTGAAAGTCGCTCATTGGTGTCCAACTCTTGGCGACCCCATGGACTATACCATCCATGGAATTCTCCAGGCCAGAATACTGGAGTGGGTAGCCTTTCCCTTCTCCAGAGGACCTTCCCAACCCAGGGATCCACCCATGTCTCCTGCACTGCAGGCAGAGTCTTTGTCAGCTGAGCCACTAAGGAAGCCCAAGAATGCTGAAGTGGGTAGCCTATCACTTCTCCAGCGGATCTTCCCAACCCAGGAATTGAACCAGAGTCTCCTGCATTGCAGGTGGATTCTTTACCAACTGAGCTATCAGGGAAGCCCTGTTGTTTATACAGGCCCACACTAAATGCATTTGATGTACCAAAAGCTACCAAGAGATGGTATACAAAGCCTGGGAGATACAAGTATAAATGTATCAAAACATTAGACAAAACAGTGAAAAAAAATTCAGAAACTTTATAAGAGACACAAAGAAAGAAAAATTGAAACAAACTTCCTTTTACTTGGAGAAATCAAAAAATAAAAATAGTACTGTAGATGTAGGCTCACTTGTCCTCTTTATTTTCTGCAATACCCACAATTTTCTAACTTCTGACAACTTTTTTCTCTTCTGACAAAGAGAAAATCTGAAAAAAAAAAAAAAAAGACAAATTTTATCTTGTCTGAGGAAACAACTATTTGAATATGTGGGAAAAACATGAAATTGAGTATAAACCTAAAGAATTTAGGGTTTAAAAGTTAGATAAAGCTTATGCAAAGGTTAATTGAGACATACTTAATTTTATATAAGATTTTTGGAAAGTACTGATAGAGACTGTATTAGTCAGGGTTCTCAGAGAAAGAGAGCCAATAGGATATATAGAGGTAGGGAGACTTGTAGATCTTTAGATAGACAGATATTTAGAGAGGGGGTGAGAGAGAAAGAGAGATGATATATCTACATAAGAAAGAGAAATTTAGGAATCGGCTCATGGGGTATAGGCAGCTGGTAAGTTTGAAATCTATAGAGCTAGCTGAAAACCCAGGAAAGAGGTGATGTTGTAACGAAAGTGCAAAGGCAGTTTGGGAGCAGAATTCCCTCTTCCTCTTCCTCTGGTGACCTCTTTCTAAGACCTTCAAATGATCAGATAAGACCTATTCTATTTTAGGTACTATGACCTAGCCAAGTGGACACTCATTAACACAAGTTAACCATCATAAAGACTAACTAGTTCTTGGAAATAGTTGACATTTTATTACTTTAAAACTTATTCAAAGTTTCTTATTTTCACTTTACACTGTCAAGTCTAAGAAAAAATATTGTGAAGCTAACTCTGACTTGCCATTAAATCTTGAATCATTTTTACTTCAGAAATGTCAAAAGTGAAAATACATGAGTTGACAAAACACAGCTCTGTTTTCATAATAATTAGTTTCCTTGTCAACATTGTCATCATCATCATCATTTGTCCTGGAAAATTCTTTTATATCAAGCAGTTGTGTTTCCCTTGCTTCCCAGACTCTTCCTGTCCATGTGCTACCACACCACTTTTCTCCTTCAGTGACCCTCTGTTTTTGAGTTATTGAAACTTGTATCCCTAATGCTTTCTCTAGTGGAGACATATGGCTTGCTTAGGAGCTTTTTCCGATAGAGACTCTTTAAGGAGGTGACTTTCAAATTTTTGTGTCCATGGTTCACAGTAAGACACATATTTAACATACACACACACTCACACAATTGATTCACTTTACTCTGTGTGATCCTCTGAAATTTTCTAATCTATTTTATGTTATCTCACTTTTAAATGCTTGTTAAAATTCATTGAATTGATTCATGGTCAGTAAGGGACATATGACCTAAAATTAAAAAGAAATATTGCTTTAACGGAAGCAGCTACAAATTGCTTACACAGGACAGAAGAAGGCAAGCAATGGCCTGAAGAATCAACAGCATCATATCCATGGAGGTCTGAAAAATTCAGAACTAAAGGGTATATGAAATAGAACAAGTGTACCCCTAAATAGAACAAGTGTACCCCTAAAAAAGGAAAAGAAAGGGATGACAGGAAATGAGATGGTTTGATGACATTACCAATTCAATGGACGTGAGTTTGAGCAAACTCCAAGAGATGGTGAAGGACAGGAAAGCCTGGTATGCTACAATCCACGGAATCTCAAAGACGCACATGACTTGGTGACTGAACAACAACAAAGACAAAGTAATGGTCATTCTCTCTCTCTCTCACACACACACACACACACACACACACACACACATACACACACACAAACATACATGTCCACACACGTATTGTTTTAACACGATGCCTCTTTTCCTGTGTATCTGACCTGAAATTGACATTACAAATCTCTGGAACCAGAGTCACAAGTTAGCTGCAAAGAAACAATTACCTCCCTGTAAAACTTCACTGAGTGGTACATTATCCTTTGTGATTAGCTGGCACATTATCTTTTGTAACTATAAAAATGCTGTCATTTTGCAGAAAATAGAGGGTCTGTCCATCTGCAAGCAAGGAAACAAGTTATTGAGTAAAGGGCCCCTGAAAGAGAGAAGACCCTGCTTTATAACATTTCAGCATTATACAAGGAAATGTGCATTGTTATTGTCCTGGAACAGAGCAGTTTTTATGGATGAAAGATCCTCAGGATGAGTACTGCCTGCCTACATCAGTGCCCTCCTGCATCCAATGGGCTGTGGGCTTTCCCAAGAACCTTCCGCATGGCCCACTTCACATCCTTGTTTCTCAGCGTGTAGATGAAGGCATTCAGAGTGGGGGTCACTAGGCAGTAGAAGAGGGTGAGAAACTTGCCCTGGTCCTGGCTCGCTATATTCCCAGGCTGCATATACATGTAGATGATGCTGCTGTAGAAAAGAGATACCACAACCATGTGGGAGGAGCAGGTGTTAAAGGCCTTTTGCCTCCCTGCTGCAGACTGGATCCGCAGCACCGCAGCTGCAGTATAACCATAGGAGACAAGTTATCACTGTGAGAGGCACAGGACCAATAGGAATGGCCAGGAAGAAAGCGAAGCCTTCAACCCGACTGGTGTCCACACAGGAGATTCAATGATAGCCGGCATCTCACACACAAAGTGGTTGATGCGGCGGTGACCACACCTCCCCAGGGACATAGTCAGTGGGGACATCAAGATGGAGTTGGCAATCCCACTAAGCCATGCGAAGGCTGCCAGCTGCAGGCACAGCTGCGGGTGCATGATGGTCATGTACTGAAGCGGCTTGCACACAGCCGCAAAGCAGTCGTAGGCCATGACAGAGAGTAGAATGCACTCAATGCCCCCCACAGAGAGGGAGGCAAAGAGCTGGATGACACAACCCACATAGGTGATGGTTTTGTATGGGCCCCAGAGGTTGACCAACATCTGGGGGATGCTGCTGGTTGTGTAGCAGAGATTCAGGAGAGACAGGTTGCTGAGGAAGAAGTACATAGGGGTATGCAGTTGAGGGTCCACCAGGGAGAGAAAGATGATCGTGGAGTTGCCAGCAACAGCCAGAAAGTAAAAGATCATGTTGACAAAAAACAGAACTATCTCCAGCTTCGGCCAGTCAGAGAACCCAAGCAAAATGAAATCTCCTCCAGAGCTCTCATTGTTTCTCTCCATCACCTTTGGCTTGATAAACCTATTTTAATATGTGTTCTATTATCCATACAGAAAAGGTGCATCTTCTTTTATCCCCACAGTAAGAACGCTTTTTATTTTGCTACCCACACTATTTAAATGTAAACATGCACTGTATTTCCAGCTGATTGCTGGGAATTGCAGGGCAAGGCATTAAGTAAAGATGCACGCATGCATGCTAAGTCGCTTCAGTCATGTCCGACTCTGTGACCCTATGAAGTTGGCCATGCTTCCTTGTCCATGGGATTCTCCAGGCAAGAATACTGGAGTGGGTTGCCATGCCCTCCTCCAGGGGATCTTCCAGATCCAGGNACTGGGAATTGCAGGGCAAGGCATTAAGTAAAGATGCACGCATGCATGCTAAGTCGCTTCAGTCATGTCCGACTCTGTGACCCTATGAAGTTGGCCATGCTTCCTTGTCCATGGGATTCTCCAGGCAAGAATACTGGAGTGGGTTGCCATGCCCTCCTCCAGGGGATCTTCCAGATCCAGGAATCGAATCCACATCTCCTGTGGCTCCTGCAATGCTGGCAGATTCCCTACCACTGAGCTACCAGGGAAGCCCTTAAACAAAGACATTTGGCTGTAAAGGAATGGAAGTTATAACTTTTGTTTCAGTAGCCTCTAATACGGTCAAGTGAGTTAAGTGAATAGTGCTATAATCAGAAATAAAGTAATCCGAGGGGCGGCAAGCATACTTTTGTCAGACTCTGCTAACATTGAGCCCATTTCCTCTTTACTAACTGATAAATTCCCCCCTTAAATTTATGGACAATAACTTCAATTAATATTATCAATGCTCATATTTTCATAACTATATTTAAAATCAAATTTTAAAATGTATTTGTGACTCACCATGGGCTAGATGCTGCACTGTAAGTTACAAGTATAGATGAGGCTTAGACACAGTATCTATTTACAAGATACTCACAATACCAATACATTGTAAGGGAGGTAACATCGTGGGGTGGGGGTTGATAGAGACTTGAAATAGGAGAGCCCCAAATTTACTTGCTTCTGAATTGTTCATAATTTGGTCCAATCTCTTGAACCAATGATTACAGTGACATTATCCATGAGACCAAAAGCAGTTTTGTTTGTGCAAAGGCAAGGGGTTTTGTTTGTTTGCTTTTTTCCCTGCCAAGCGTGTTCACAAAATGGGCAGAAAGATGAGACATGTTCTTGTTTAGAGATGCATATTAAAGTATGAAATAGAAATGATCTAATGTCTAAGAGTTTGTTTCCAAATACTCCAGGAAATGAATAAAAGAAATGGATAAAGGAAAACAAGTGAGAGGTATTCTTCTGTGCATTCCAGCTCAATATAATACTATGCACAGAGATCAATTAAAAGGAAAAATCAGGATAATTGTGAAAGGTTACTTTTGCAGTAGGTTTGTTTTCTGACCTGCATTGGTACAGTGAGAGTTAACTGAATGTTTACATTGTCAAATAGACACCAGTCAAGTGTTTGGCCTGGAAAAACTCCTCTAAGATTTGGAAATTAATAGGAAAAAATGTCTCCATGTCAACCATTAAATGTTAGCTGTATGGATATAATTTTCTACATCAGCACATTTGGAGTTGACAAGGACCCAGTGGCTAGAGAAACTAGGATACAGTGTAAATGGAGAGTAAATGCGTCACTGTGGTCTTCCACAACTCTGCTGTCCACATGTGGAGAGTGTTCACTTGTGGTTCAATCAGAAACAGCTGTAGACTCAGAAAAGAATTATTGTCTGAAATGAATCTATCTGCAAAGAACAATTAGAGTCAAAGTTTAAAAAAAAAAAATTAACCTGAAAAGTGTTGCAAACCAACCTAAGGGATGGTCTATTATGAGTGCATTATATCTACAGATCTAGTGAGTACAGATCTACTGAGAGTGAAACTAGGTCAGCACATATTGCAAGCTTGAAAATTGTAACATGGACAGGACAAAATTTTTTTCTAGTAGAAGAATCAGGAACTGCATTAAAAAAAAAAAAAAAACACTTTGTAAGGAAACCTGTAATTTGTAAACACTGTATGTAAAAGAGCAACGTTTCTTTTTCTTTCTTATTTTTGACTGAATAGTGATGCCCTAAAGGCAAGGGCTTTTTAGTTCATTTCTTTATTACTTGAAAACAATCCTTATCATAAGAACAATATGTGTTTGTTACAGAAAAACAAGAAAGCAAAGACGATTGAAGAAAATAAATTCCATAATCCCATTCACTCATAGACAATTATAGCTAATTACCTCATGTGTATACTTGTATACTTTTTTCCCTACTTTATTATTCCAGATTTGTTTAATACATATGTGTTTTATATGTATAATCATATATAGTGAACTGCTATGGAAAATATATAAAGGATCTTCCAAAAATTAAGAATACAAATTTAATATGATTGAGCAATTCCACTTTTGAGACTATATCCACAGAAGATGAAAATGATAACCTTGATGGAGACATATATATATACTGCCACATTTATTGCAGCATTATTTACAAGAAAAAAGATATAGAAATAACCAAAGTGCCCATCAATGGATGAAAGAATAATGAAGTTGTCAATATTATTCAGTCATAAAACGAGGAAATCCTACCATTTGTGACAACATGGATGGACCTCAAAGGCAATGAGCTAAGTGAAATAAGTCACAGAGAAAGACGTATACTCTATGATCTACTTGCATGGGAAATTAAACAAACAAACACATGCATAGAAAAAGAGATCAGGCTTGTGGTTATCAGAGGTGGAATGTAGTAAGAGACAAAATTGGAGGAAGGTGGTCAAAACATATAAACTTCCACTTACAAAATAAATAATAAGTACTAGGGATATAAGTTTCAACATGAAGACTATAGCTAACACTGCTATATGATATATAGGTAAGTTGTTAAGAGAATAAATCCTGAGTGTTCTCATCACAAGGAGGTTATTTTTTTCTTTCTTATGTTTTTCTTCCTTTTTTAATTTTAATTGTACCTATATGACAAAATAGATGCTTTCTGAGCCTATCTTGATAATCAATTCACAACATATATAAATCAAACTTGTATGCCTTAAAAATGCTGTATGCCTTAAAGTTACACTGTGATATATGTCAATTATTTCTCAGCCAAACTGGAAGAAGATGAAAATAAAACAGGGTGGGAGAACTAAATGTGGGAAAAGGACGATTGTGAACTCAGGGGAAATATGATATCTGGAAGGGAGATAATCTACACATTTCTCAGATGACAGCATGCTTCCTAAGAAGGAGCCCCTAAAATTGTCAGATATTTGTTATGATGCTTTAGGCACTGGAAATGGAACTGAGCGTCTAAGTCACCTGGGACAATTTACTATATCTTAGAGGTCACAGCTATTTAAAAAAGGTTCTTTGAGTGAATTTTAATTCTTTGTACCTACATTTCCTTCACCAAGGAACAGAATTAATAAGACCAGATTTTCATTTTGTCAGGGCTTTTTGATTACTATATTACTTTGCACTGATTTCTAATCATGTGAGTTTTCTGGGACCTATGTTTAAACAGAGACTACTAAATATTGAGAAAAGTATGTAGAAAGCTAGAAAATTTACTCTGAGAAAATATTCTTTTCTAACCATAGACCTCCTTCATTATCCATTATAGTGATGACTTACTAGTCAGATCTATGAGACTGCAATAGGGCTTGTAGCCATTTATCCTAGGATCTGAAATGTACATTCATATACCCCAAGACCTGAGTATAATCATGAGAATTAATTTCATCATACAAGGAAATATTAATGATTTTATCACAGTGTTTTTCAGAGCAGTCTCTGAAATACTGCAATTTAAAAACACTCAAATGTTTTCATGAACCTAGATGTCCATCAACAGATGAATAAAGATGTTGTGTTACATATATACAATGAAATATTACTCAGCCGTAAAGAGGAACAAATTTGAGTCAGTTTTACTGAGGTGGATGAACCTAGAGCCTGTTATACAGTGTAAAGAAAGTCAGAAAGAGAAAAGCAAATATTGTATAAAAACGGTAGTGATGAACTTATTCATAGGGCAGCAATAAAGATGTAAACTTGGAGTACAGACTTGTGGACAAAGTCGGGGAAGGAAAGGATAGGATGAATTGAGAGAGTAGCAATGGAAACATATATATTACCGTATGTAAAATAGATAGCCAGTAGGAATTTGCTGTATGATGCAGGTGCTCAACCCAGTGCTCTGTGACAGTCCAGAGACGTGGGATAGGATGGGGGGTTTAAGGCAGGGGGATATATGCATACCTATGGCTGATTCATGCTGATGTACAGCAGAAACCAATAAATACAACATTGAAAAGTTGATATTAATAAAAGGGAAACAAAGACAAAGAATGACGGAGTAGTATGAAATAAAGTTATTACATGCTTTAGTTAGAATTCTATTTGAAACCACATCTACAAATTGGAATCATATTTAATGATGAAACTTGTTGACATAAAGGCCTTTGTTATGGGAAAATGGCTTTGAGATCTTCTTCTCTTTATAAAGAAAAGGGGTACATTTAGGGAATTCAACTATTCAGCTATTCTAATTCTGTATCTTATCACAATGAATTTCTGTCAAAATTCTGACAAACTTGTAATAATATCTGACTATATGTAATTACTGAAAAATCTTTAAGTACTTTTTGGTAAAATACAAAATGTATTTTGGTAAAATAATATTTATCTCCTAAAGGTAGACTCTGCTTGTTATCTATGGGAAACATTTGTTAGAATATTTATTAGAGAAAGTTGTTGGTTTTCATAAGTCATTGAAAATAGTAGGAAGGTTATCCTGCAATTAAAAATAAATACAACTTTGTAAATGTTTTGATGAAAATCAGAACATATATTAAGAAAAATAGCAATATAATTTCCAAATTAGGTTTAAAAGATTCAAAACTTGGCAACAGCATCAGTATTCTGGGACCTTGTTCTGGAACCCCATGATCTCACATGGCATACATCTGCCAAAGAATCTTTGGGGGAAATATTCTGTCATCACTGCAGCAAAATCATACATTTATGCTGACCTGCATTAAGTTCTCAACAACAACAGAAAATAATAAGTAGGTATGAGTTGAGAGATGTCCCTGAATTGATGAAGTAGCTTCCCAGAGTCACCTGCCTGTATTAGGGGGCAGGTGGTAGAACTAGGGAACCAGGGCATTTATCTAAGAATTTTCAAGGTACAGCACATGCTCAGAGCTCACAGCTCTTGATTGCCCTTATTCTTATTAAGATCTTGTTAAAGAGTTTCAACTATTTATAAGTTCATGTGTTACAAAAGCCAGCAGCTGTTTTCTTGCTCATCCTGTTATGCTGGCAGACCAAGAACACCTTGCTATTTGCTGGCAGACATCAAAACAAAGCAAAAACAAACAAACAAACAAAAAAAGCATTTTGATTAAGGTAGATTTTTAAGTCCTCTAACTAGAGATGGTCAAAAGAAACATAAGCCATAGCTCTGATGAAAGTAATTCTTTGAGCAATCCTTGTCTTAGGAAAAACAAACTGCAAAATCATTTAAAATAAGATTTTTGTAATACTTTGCACATTGTTCAAAGCACAGCTCTTTGAAAAATTGCCACATAAATAAAATTAAAGGATTCAATATGTTGCTAGTGGTATAAACATATATATGGATCATTTTTATAGCAGCATTTAGTGTAACCTGAGAGAATGTACTCAGCAGTTCACGCTGAAGTTAATGAGTTTGGGGCACAATGGGTGGGTAAATCTGGGAAACAAGAAAATAGAGATAAGGTTTTCTGAAAAAAAATGATTGCATATTAACAGGGAAGCCTAATTTTAGAATTAAAATAACAAATGTCTAGGGAATTAAAATGCAAATGGTCAAACTATTTGCATGATCAAACTGAGCAATTCAGTACTGGTGTAGGCTTTAATATTACCTTCCAAATACAGCCTAAAAATGAGGACAGAAAATAAAATTAACTTTCTCTGAAACATAGACCCAGAGAAAGAAATAAGTATGTAGGTGTTCAACAAGCTCAGTTACAAGGGGATTATGAGCTCATAATACTTACTGAAATGGTGATGAAATTCTGTCACTCTGGAAAACATCATTTCTCCACTTGCTCCCTAAACTGAGAGTCATTGACAGTAAGCCCCCACCTCCATCCCAGAGTTCCTTTCACATATTACACTAGAAGTTATTTTAAAACTTCTCGAATTGTCAGGAAACTATCATTAAACCCCTGTAGATTTATTAGTAAGCAAATTATGCTTATGCTATTAAATTGCCTGAGTTCTTAGGTCTCCTTCTATTCCCTAGAGATTCAAGAAATATCTCCCTAGAGATTCAAGGGAGAGAGATCTCGTGACTTTTTTTGGTGGGTACAGAAGAAGGCAAAGAGCATAAGCAATAATTTTATTTCAAATCAATCACTAAAATGACTCAAATTTAAAGATGAGAGAGAAATAATTTCTCATAAGTACTGGTTAATTACAAAAGACTGATTGAACACTTATTCATCTAGAGTTACAAAATAATTTGGCTAACATTGCCATTGCATTTGTACTTGAATTCTGTTGTATTTGAAAATGCTATGAAGAATCTAAGCTACTCCATTTTGTTAACAGAAAAACTCCATTTTGTCAGGATCCAGGAAAAGAGCCTTTTGAAATCCCCTGACCTCACCCCACCACCCACGAGCCAATGGGACCCCAGACCAGAACCTCCTGATTTAACTTGTGGTCTACCTAGGTAATAGGGACCAATCAAAAACCAACACACAACACTTCAAAAGAAAGTGACCAATCAGACGGCCCCCTTAACTAGAAATTCTTTTTTTCATGAACACTCCCTATATAAGCAATGTAATCCGAAACCTGGGACTCCTCCCTATAGCCACTGCCGTAACAGTGGGAGCCCCAGCTCAAGCCTGGTAATAAAGACACTTTTGCTCCCTGGTAGTCATTGGGAGATTTCGCAGTTTGGGCATAACAGCTACATTGTGTTTACAGGGAGAATAAAAAAGTACTTAACCTTTAAATTAGCAAACCTTAATCCTGACCCAATACTCAACATTAAGAAAGGACCAGTGACCCCACAAGAGACCAACCCAGACTTGCCCATGAGTGTCCAGGAGTCTCCGGCAGAGGTGAGGGTCGATGCGGGCCTCCTGCAGGGTCAGGGTCACTGGGTGCTGCATGGGACCTTTTGAAAGAGATTGCTATTATCTTCATTACCTCCAGGATAGTTTGGCCGCAGGTCAAACAACAGGGAGGGAACACAGCCCCTCCCATCAACAGAAAATTGGATAAAAGATTTACTGCAAAATGGCTGTCTGAGGAGGCCTTACAAATAGCTGTGAAAAGAAGAGAGGCGAAAAGCAAAGGAGAAAAGGAAAAATATAAGATCTGAATGCAGAGTTCCAAAGAATAGCAAGAAGAGATAAGAAAGCCTTCTTCAGCGATCAATGCAAAGAAATAGAGGAAAAGAACAGAATCGGAAAGACTAGAGATCTCTTCAAGAAAATTAGAGATACCAAGGGAACATTTCATGCAAAGATGGGCTCAATAAAGGACAGAAATGGTATGGACCTAATAGAAGCAGAAGATATTAAGA
>SJYV01046957.1:107888-146615 GCA_006410875.1 Neotragus pygmaeus
GACTCTGATGCTGGGAGGGATTGGGGGCAAGAGGAGAAGGGGACGACCAAGGATGAAATGGCTGGATGGTATCACAGATTCGATGGACGTGGGTCTGAGTGAACTCCATGAGTTGGTGATGGGCAGCAAGGCCTGGCGTGCTGGGATTCATGGGGTCGCAAAGAGTCGGACACGACTCAGCGACTGAACTGAACTGAACTGACATGGCTCCACCCATCAGAATAAGACCCAGTTTCCTCCTCAGTCAGTCTCTCCTAGCAGGAAGCTTCCATAAACCTCTATCCTTATCCATCAGAAGGGAGACAGAATGAAAAACATAATAACAGAAAACTAACCAATCTGATAACGTGGACCACAGCCTTGTCTAGCTCAATGAAACCATGAGCCATGCTGTGTAGGACAACCCAAGATGGATGGGTCATGATGGAGAGTTCTAATAAAACATGGTCCACCAGAGAAGGGAGTAACAAACCACTTCAGCATTCTTGCCTTGAGAATCCCATGAACAGTATGAAAAGGCAAAAAGATAGGACACTGAAAGATGACCTCCCCAGGTTGGTAGGTGCCCAACAATACATTACTGTAGATCAGTGGATAANGAGAAGGGAGTAACAAACCACTTCAGCATTCTTGCCTTGAGAATCCCATGAACAGTATGAAAAGGCAAAAAGATAGGACACTGAAAGATGACCTCCCCAGGTTGGTAGGTGCCCAACAATACATTACTGTAGATCAGTGGATAAATAACTCCAGAAAGAATGAAGAGATGGAGCCAAAGCAAAAACAACACCCAGTTGTGGATGTGACTGGTGATGGAAGTAAAGTCTGATGCAGTAAAGAGCAATATTTCATAGGAACCTTGAATGTTAAGTCCATGAATCAAGGCAAATTAGAACTTGTCAGATAGGAGATGGCAAACGTGAACATCAACATTTTAGGAATTAGTGAACTAAAATGGACTGGATGGGTGAATTTAACTCAGATAACCAATATGTCTACTACTGTGGGCAAGACTCCCTTAGAAGAAATGGAGTAACCATCATAGTCAACAAAAGAGTCCAAAATGCAGTACTTGGATGCAATCTCAAAAGCAATGGAATGATCTCTGTTTGTTTCCCAGGCAAACCATTCAATATCACAGTAATCTAAGTCTATGCCCTGACCAGTAACGCTAAAGAAGCTGAAGTTGAAGTATTCTATGAAGACCTACAAGAACAAACACCCTGAAAAGATGCCCTTTTCATAATAGGGGACTGGAATGCAAAAATAGAAAGTCAAGAGATACCTGGAATAACAGGAAAATTTGGTTTTGGAGTATAAAATGAAGCAAGGAAAAGGCTAACAGAGTTTTGCCACGAGAACACACTGGTCATACCAAACACCCTCTTCCAACAAAACAAGAGATGACTCTACACATGGACATCACCAGATATTCAGTACTGGATTCAGATTGATTATATCTTTGCAGCCAAAGATGGGGAAGCAAAAACAAGACTGGGAGCTGACTGTGGCTCAGATTATGAACTCCTTATTGCCAAATTCAGACTTATATTGAAGAAAGTAGGGAAATCCACTAGGCATTAAGGTATGACCTAAATCAAATCACATACAATTATAGAGTGGAAGTGACAAATAGATTCAAGCGATTCGATCTGATACATAGAGTGCCTGAAAAACTATGGTCGGAGGTTAGTGACATTGTAAAGGAGGCAATGATCAAGAGCATCCCCAAGAAAAAGAAATGCAAAAAGGCAAAACTATTCTCTGAGGAAGCCTTACAAATAGCTAAAAAAAAAAAAAAAGGAAGAAGAAGAAGAGAAGCAAAAGGCAAAAGAGAAAAGAAAAGAAAAGATACACCTATTTGAATACAAAGTTCCAAAGAATAGCAAGGAGAGATAAGAAAGCCTTCCTCAGTAATCAATGCAAGAAATAGAGGGAAAAAAATAGAATGGGAAAGTCTAGAGTTCTCTTCAAGAAAATTAAAGATACCAAGGGAATATTTCATCCAAAGATGGGCTCAATAAAGGACAGAAACGGTATGGACCTAATAGAAGCAGAAGATATTAAGAAGAGGTGGCAAGAATACACAGTACACTATACAAAAAAATCTTAATGACCCAGATAACCACAATGGCGTGATCACTCACCTTGAGCTAGACATCCTGGAATGCAAAGTCAAATGGGCCTTAGGAAGCATCACTATGAACAAAACTAGCGGAGGTGATGGAATTCCAGTTGAACTATTTCAAATCCTAAAAAATGATACTGTGAAAGTGCTGCACTCATTATGCCAGCAAATTTGGAAAACTCAGCATTGGCCACAGGACTGGAAAAGGTCAGTTTTCATTCCAATCCCAAAGAAAGACAATGTCAAAGAATGCTCAAACTGCCACACAATTGCACTTATCTCACACTAGCAAAGTAATGCTCAAAATTCTCCAAGCCAGGGTTCAATAGTGTGTGAACTGTGAACTTCCAGATGTTCAAGCTGGATTTAGAAAAGGCAGANAATGTCAAAGAATGCTCAAACTGCCACACAATTGCACTTATCTCACACTAGCAAAGTAATGCTCAAAATTCTCCAAGCCAGGGTTCAATAGTGTGTGAACTGTGAACTTCCAGATGTTCAAGCTGGATTTAGAAAAGGCAGAGGAACCAGAGATCAAATTAACAATACTCATTGAATCATCAAAAAAGCAAGAGAGTTCCAGAAAAACATCTACTTCTGCTTTATTGACTATGCCAAAGCCTTTGACGATGTGGATCACAACAAACTGTGGAAAATTCTTAAAGAGATGGAAATACCAGACCACCTGACATGCCTCCTGAGAAATCTGTATTCAGGTCAAGAAACAACAGTTAAAACTGGACATGGAACACAGACTGGTTCCAAATCAGGAAAGGAGTACATTAAGGCTGTATATTGTCAAATATACAATATATTTGTATATTTAACTGCTTATTTAACTTATACGCAGAGTACATTATGCAAAAGGCTGGGCTGGATAAAGCACAAGCTTTTATCAAAATTTCTGGGAGAAGTATTCAGTTCAGTTCAGTGGCTCAGTCGTGTCCAACTCTTTGCAACCCCATGAATCACAGCAAGCCAGGCCTCCCTGTTCATCACCATGTCCTGAAGTTCACTCAGACTCACGTCCATCGAGTCCATGATGCCATCCAGCCATCTCATCCTCTGTCGTCCCCTTCTCCTCCTGCCCCCAATCCCAGTCAGCAAAGTAATGTTTCTGCTTTTGAATATACTATCTAGGTTGGTCATAACTTTGGGAGAAGTATTCAGNGCCCACCAAGCTCCTTTGTCCATGGAATTTCCCAGGCAGGAATACTGTAGTGGGTTGCCATTTCCCTCTCCATTAACCTCTGCTACAATCTTGTAAAATTAGGATTATTTACCCTATATGATACAGATGAAAAATCCTAGACTCCAAGATATAACTGGTAAGAGGATAAACCTGTTCCAAGCACAGATATGGGTGATATCATCTCCTGTATCTGCTTTGTAGCATCATTCATGCCCAGTGAAGGTGGCCAAACATTCAAAATACTCTAGGAGGATTTCTGGTTGATGTAAGAAGTTGGATTTAGGGTATTTCTAAATAACAGTGATTTCCAAATTTGGCTGTCATAAGTAACATCTAGAGAACTTTTTAATAATAAAAATGCCTAGACCCCACACTTGGAGTTTCAACTACAAGAAATCTAATGAGTTCTTGGAAATCTGTATCTTACAAGTCTGATACAAAACCAAGTTTTGGTAATACTGCTCTTAGTAACTTCCAGCCTCAATAACTTAATCTGACTATAAAACAGCTTTTTTAAAAAAAGAAATATTTGCAACTGTTTAAAGTAGCCTGCTAAAGATTCCAAAGAGTTTCACTCTAATGTTTCCCACTTGCTCTATTCTCTACAAAGTCTTGAATGCCGAAATCTACTCAACTATCTTGTAAATGCTTTGGCTATGAGATAAGGTCAAGGAAAAGGTACAAATGGCAAAAAAAAAAAAAAAATCTTCCTTTTCAAAAAGCAAATCAAAGAACATTCCTTAGTTGTAGAGAATTAACATATATCTAGGACAGCATACTATGATTTTACTGATGCTGACTCAACCCTCTCTGAAAAAACACTATCATAAATAAAGGAGCTTCAAGAGGAAACTATTCATGTTGTCTCATTTTTATTTGACATCTTATGATGTCATCTGCAGACTGTGTGATCTGAATTCATTCTACATATCCCCTGCAGTTCTAAATAAAGCCCAAAGATGGATAAAATGCAAATGCACTAAAGATCTTCTAAAGTAGACACCTTTAAACAGAAGAAAGGCACTTCACATCCAGAGAGTAGAGCATGGGGTCAAACTCAAAAGCCCATTGTGCCTATCCATGTTCCCTTCACTCTTTACATATTAGTTCTCCACACAATTAAGATATACATAAGGCAGCAGAACACCAAAGTATTATTCCAACATTTCTCTTAGGTTTCCTTATTCTCTTTCTCCCACCCCAAGAGTTTCCTCATTGCCCCTTTCACATCTTTGTTCCTTAAAGTATAGATGAGAGGGTTGACACTGGGAGTGATAATGGTATAGAAGAGAGTGAGGAACTTGCCCTGATCTTGGGAGTAGCTGTTGGCTGGCTGCAGGTACATGTAAATGATGGTTCCATAGAAGAGAATGACCACTGTTAGGTGAGATGAGCAGGTGTTGAAAGCCTTCTTGCGCCCTGCTGCCGACTTGATCCTCAGCACAGCAGCAGTGATCATGCCATAGGAGATGAGGATCAGAGAAAGGGGTACCAGGAGAAGAGCAACCCCCAGGACAAAAGCAAATGCTTCCACCAGCATTGTGTCTTCACAGGACATGGCAATAAGAGCAGGCATCTCACACAGAAAGTGGTCCACTTCGCGACGCCCACATCGGGACAGGTGCATCGTCTGGGGACACATAACAAAGGAGTTTAGAAAGCCACAGCACCAGGCCACAGTCACCAGTTGCAGGCAGAGATGTGAGTGCATGACCACAGTGTAGTGCAGTGGCCGGCAGACAGCCACGTAGCGGTCGTAGGACATGACAGCTAGGAGAACACACTCAGTTGAGCCCAACACCATATAGACATAGAGCTGGGCCACACAGCCATGGTAGGTGATGGTCTTCTCTGGACCCCAAAGGTTCCACAGCAGCTGGGGAATAATGCTCGTTGTAAAGCAGAGGTCCAATAAAGATAGGTTCCCAAGAAAGAAGTACATGGGTGTGTGGAGCCTGGAGTCCACGATAGACAAGAGAATGATGGCTGTGTTGCCCACTAGAGTCAAGATGTAGAAGATCAAGATAAAAGCAAAGAGAATTATTTCCAGTTGAGGCCGGTCAGAAAAGCCCACCAAGATGAATGCCTGATGGTAGCTGTCATTGTCCCTTCCCATAATCTTCACCAGTTGTTATGGAGACACAGAGAAAAGAATTACTTAAGATAGCAGGTGAAGACTACCCAACACTCTCCAATTTCCACTTATGGGTCTGTGAATTTTGGAAGGTCGTTTGCCCTTCCATTACTTTTTTAGCATACACTTATGGATATATTTCTTATGCAAAGCAGTGTGCTTGATACTGCTGAAGATTAAAGGGTGAATTGACTTGGGAGTTGTTCTCCCTAGTGAATAATATATGCAAATAATGACAAAGAAAGGAGAAAAGTGGAGGTCCTCTAAAAGAAAACTTGTTTAAAAGCTGAGTGTTTTGCAAGTTATTTCCAACTGATCAGGAAAGAACTTATAGAAGCGTGTATATTACAAGAAGGGCTTCCCAGTTGGCGCAGTGGTAAAGAATCGGCCTGCCAATGCAGGAGATGAAAGAGACACAGGGTTGATCCCTGGGTCAGGAACAAGCCTTGGAGTAGGAAGTGAAAATCACTCCAGTATTCTTACCTGGAAAATTCCATGTACAGAGGAACCTGGCAGGCTGCAGTCCTTAGAGTCGCAAAGAGTCAAACAAGACTGAGCATACACACACATTGCAAGAAACTGTTTTACCCGAGAGGTCCTTGTTTTGGCTGTTTTTCAAATACCAAGTAAGAATTTTACATGTGGTAGATTGAGCAATATGTTTCAAGGAGAGAAAGCAGCACATAGAAAGGCCCAAAGGTCTAAATTCATGGATGATGTTCAGGATACCCATGAATGTACACGTCAGACAACTTCTTAATGACATGGAATTTTATTGAGATTAAACACAATACCTTTGACTCTAAAAGAAGGAGTTGAGATAGATTGGATTCTGCCTCAAGTCTGCAAATGTGTGGCCTAAGATCTGATTTCTTTCTCTGTATCTCGGCTTTTGTTTGTGCAAGAGAGAGGCTAGATCCTTTCTACGTCTCCATCCAGATGTCACATGTTTTCATGATTCATGACATCAGGTATATTCCATTAACATTTTTAACTTCTCATGGTTTCTACAGTCAATTCCAAGGAATTTGTTGGGGCTCTGCCTTATAGGAGAGCACTAGCATTCACCCAAGCTTGTATCAACTGTGGTAATAGAAAATGGCATCATTGCAACACACAAGAAAGAAGCAGTAAGAACTAGAGTACAAAACCTTTTTGAAAAGTGAGTGGCTCCATGAGGTCGCTGTAGCCACTGTTTCGAGCCTGATAGTGAAAAAGTTATGAACTCTCTCCAGTTGAAGCTGCAGGTAGAAATTCTGTAAGTTCCCATTCAGTTCAGGCATAAGACTGAATCTAAGTTCCCATTCCCATAAAGGCACAAGAAGCTCAGCAAAATCCCATGAAGAGATTAAAGGGTGCAGGGAATGATCAGAAATAACCAGGCAAGTACCAAAAACTTTACTAGGTCAACTGAGTATTCAAAAGGGAGACTTTCCTACACACACACACTGCTGGCCTTGGTTGTGAAAAACAACTTGCACTGTTTTTCCCACAGACCTGTCACAGCTCTCACTCAAGTTTAAGAGAATCAATAAACAGATCCTATGAGTGACAATCACAATGTACACAAATTGCTTAGCTATGTATATCAGCTATATATATCACTTAGGACATGACTCCTCAGCCAAATTGCAAACATCACATTTATTTATAATTTACCTATTCTAAAGGACAATTTATGAATGTGTTATTCTTTCATTCCAAGATGCCCTAATGCTCAGGTCTCTGTCCTGTACCAGAGACTCACCCTTTTTCACCTAACAAGCATTTCAAGTATAATGTACTTGATTTTTCATGCTTTTCTTTTTTTAACTCATCCTTAGTTCAGAATCATGAAATTGCAAGGAATAAAGCTGTTGCAAATGGAAATTGAAAAGAATTAAGCTGTTCGAACACCAGTAGTAGTTTAATTAGCATTGTTGTTCAGTTGCTCAGCTGTGTCCATCTCTTTGCAACACCATGGACTGCAGCATGCCAGGGTCCCCTGTCCCTCACTATCTCCCAGAGTTTGCTCAAACTCATTCATGTCCATTGAGTTGATGATGCCAACCAACCATCTCATCCTCTGTTTCCCTCTTCTCTTCCTTCCCTCAATCTTTCCTAGCATCAGGGTCTTAAAACTATAAACTTGTACTAATTTTGAAAACTTTGGCCTAAAACATCTGGACAGATGCACTGGACTTGATTCTCTGACTAAGGATTATACCCAAACTTGTACCACTAACTCATAAAGGAAGACTACCTGAATGGGATTTAACAATACCAAGTAATGGAGCTCTATCTTTGTCTGCTTCAAGTGTAAACATATCCTAAACAATCATCATTCTTTTCACAATTACAATACATTACATGTTTTGAAGAACTTTTACACCAACACTTGCACACCATCCTCACAATAACTCTGTAATGTGGACAAGCCAAGTATTAGGATCTCCATTTCAGAGATGAACAATCTCAATGACAGAAGGGTCAAAAGAATAGCCAACTCTTGCAATTTTGTATCATAGCAGGAACCATAAAGCCTCATGTGTGTGAAGTTGCTTCAGTAGTGCTGATTCTTTGCAGCCATATGGATTGCAGCCCACCAGGCTCCTCTGTCCATGGGATTCTTCAGGCAAGAATACTGGAGTGGGTTGCCATGCCTTCCTCCAGGAGATCTTCCTGACCCAGGGATCAAACCCATCTCTTGTTTCCTGCATTGGCAAGGCCATTCTTAACATTAGCTCCACCTGGTAAGTCCATAATCCTACTTATTAGGACAAAGTTTCATTTGCTCTGCCTCCTCCCCTATTCCTACCTAGTTACACTTGTTTAAAGAGGATCTTTTATTACTACTTCCCCATGAATCTGCACATACAGACCTAACTATTATATTCTGAATACTTGTTGGGGTGAAATTTGTGATCATTCTCAACATTACCAGAGAAGGTTTGCAATGCTTACTTGCTACTGTGACAAAACAGAACAGCAGCAGAGGTTTTCTGCTCAAATTGGCTATTATTTCAAGAGGAGATTAAAAAGGATAATTTGATATGTGTAAATCTAAGGTGACAGGAGGCCCTTGGATTGTCCCAGCTATGAATGAGGAAGCAAGTAGAATGTAATTTATCCTAATCTACCTGTCTTGGATCCACTTTGTTAAAATGTGATGCATTCTGTTGTCTTTTAATTGGACACAGTTGCTATGTTCCAAGATGAAATTAAAGTGTGAGTTGGCTTTGAGAACTTTCTTACTCTGTCAGCCTAACAGATAAAAACCCTACTAGATCCATCACAAACATAATCATAAATCCTTCAAATGATCAAAGGTGCAGAAATAAGATTCATTGCTACAGCAAAGCACATATCAAAATCTTCACTGTTGTTCCTCCCAGGAAGTAGAAGACCTAACAGTCTGCCAGTCCTTCTTACTTTGATTCCAGAGAGTTTTCTCAGGGATAAGGCAGCTAATTCTGGTCCCTTTTAGTTTCTGGATGTTCTGAAGGAAGGAAACTCCAACAAAAACTGATGGGGGGTTGAGCACAAAAATAATTTATGGCCCATTAATGCCTTAAAGTGAAACTCTAAGTATCACAGCTCGAAAAAGAAACAGTTAACTGTAGGCAAAAGTTATCAGGAATGGCCACAGATGGCATCTCTTCTTAGCTAAATGGATGAGGTGGCATGGTACCACATTTCAAATCTGTATGTTTTATCTTACTCCTATATAAACAAGCACCTTAGGATTAAGGAGATAGTAGATACTCCCCATGGATGAAGTGAAGCACACATCACTAGAGCTTTAATACATATGATGTTATTTCATTTGTGCATAATAAGGGGATGGGAGGACAACTTCAATATCATGTCACCTTGGGGAGTTGTAATAATCTAGGGGCCTGAAGATAGATATCAGTTTGTTTACAGAGTTAAGACCTTAGGGACTGATGCTCTCATCTAGAGATCAGCTCAGGTCCCCACACGTGAAGGCAGAACTCACAAGGAAGGTATCAAGGGAAATTCCAAAGTATGGAAGTCAGATTTTCTTGAAGAGAGAACGAATACTGAGTTTTACATAAAAATTAAGTTAGATCAATTTATTTTGATACTGGACTCACAAAATTAAAACCATGTAATTGTGGGGAGTCAAGCAACTCCAAAGAGTTGAATCCACACCTTCTAACACGGGGGAGTATGGGGTAAGGGAGACCAGATATTATAGAGAGTGCTTTGGTCCCCTGATATATTGAGAAGTCAAGAGAAAAGTTGCTTCTTCCTTCTATTCCACCAATGTGTCTTCATCTTGTATGGATAGTGCCAGAACTTGAGTCTGGTTTTCAGCCAGTCCAATCTAATTCAAGTGACTAGATAGTGTCTCTGCCCCTCTGCTTTCCCCATTTACTGTTCATATGACTTTCCAGGGGCCAAGGCTACCTTGTCTTGCCTCTTGCAGACCCACCAAACACAATCATGGGATGGGAATATCAGTATTCCACATACTAGAAAAAATAATTTGATTAAAATACTTTATTTTATTTTTTCTTAAGCTTCAAAATCCCTGCAGATGGCGACTGAAGCTATGAAATTAAAAGGCATTTGATCCTTGGAAGTAAAGCTATGACAGACCTAGACAGCATATTAAAAGGCAGAGACGTTACTTGGCCAACAAATGTCTATATAGTCAATGCTATGGCTTCCCATTCTTCATGTATGGATGTGATAGCTGGACCATAAAGAAGGCTGAGAACTAAAAAATTGATGCTTCTGAACTGTGATGTTGGAGAAGACTCTTGAGAGTCCCTTGGACTGCAAGGAGATCCAATCAGTCCATCCTAAAGGAAATCAAGTCCTGAATATACTTTGCAAGGACTGATGCTGAAGCTGAAACTCCAATACTTTAGCCACCTTATGTGAAGAGCTGACCAATTATAAAAGACCCTGATTCTGGGAAACATTGAAGGCAGGAGGAAAAGGGGACAATGGAGGACAAGATGATTGGATGGCATCACCGACTCAATGGACATGAGTTTGAGCAAGCTCCAAGAGATGGTCAAGGACAGGGAAGCCTGGTGTGCTGCAGTTCATACGATTGCAAAGAGTAGAATATGACTCAGTGACTGGACAACAACAACAACAAAACTGTGCTTTATTTAGCTCTTTAAATTGGTGTTGGCACTACCTCTTGCAATAAGACAAGAATTTATTTGAGAAGTTGTAGAAAACAGAACATATCTGATTTTCTTGGAGGCCAGCTGGTCACACTTCATTAATTTAAAGAATACAATCCTACATACAGTTTGAAATTATTCTAACGTTATATATAAAGAAATTAATTTCCAGACACTTTGTGAATTCAAAGTCAGATCGCTAATGGTCAGTGGCTGCCAAATAGGACAAGCTCTCAGACCTTCTTAACAGTCTTTCCATGAAATCAGATAAAATGCAATGCTACTCATTGAAGTAAAGATAATTAGTAATAAGATTCGAACTATGCTGTTAAGGCTACAATTACAAGTTTAAGCTCCTGTTTTTATAGAATAAAAATATGTGCTCACTGCACAGGATTCTGTCTTTTCTTGGACTTTGAAAATAGGGAGGCTTATGGAAAATTGGAGAGAATTTTTATATTGGGGCCTAAATATAATACCTTTTCTCTTCTGTAGTATGGCAGCAAGACTTTGAGGATCACTTATCACCTAATACCTGTCAGAATGGCTATCATAAAAAAGATCACAAATAAGGACTTTTCTGGTCATATGGTAGTTAAGAATCCTCCTTGAAATGTAGGGGACACACATTTAATTCGTAATTTGCGGAACTAAGATCCCACATGCCATGGAGCAGCTAAGCCCATGCACCACAACTGAGCTCTCATGCTCCAGAGTCTGTGCATTACAACTAGAGAGCCCGCATGCCACAACTAAATAGTTGGTATGCCACAATGAAAAGTCCTGCATGATGCAATGAAGATCCTGCATGACATAATGAAGACCCAACTCAGTCAAAGAAATAATAAATAATTCTTTAAAAAGAACGCCTCGGGAAAAAAAAAAAAAAAAGGCCACAAATGATAAACGTCTGTGAGAATGTATGGAGAAAAGTGACCCCTTGTACACCATTGGTGGAAATGTAAATTGCACAGTCACTGTGGAAAACAGTATGGAGGTTTTTCAAAAAACTAAAACTGGTACTGCCATGCTGCTGCTGCTGCTGCTAAGTCGCTTCCGTCGTGTCCAACTCTGTGCAACCCCATAGTTGGCAGCCCACTAGGCTTCTCTGTCCCTGGGATTCTCCAGGCAAGAATACTGAGGTTGGTTGCCATTTCCTTCTCCAATTCATGAAAGTGAAAAGTGAAAGAAAGTGAAGTCGCTCAGTCGTGACTGACTCTTAACGACCCCATGGACTGCAGCCCACCATGCTCCTCTGTCCATGGGATTTTCCAGGCAAGATTACTGGAGTGAGTTGCCATTGCCTTTTCTGGGTACTGCCATATGACCCAACAATTCCTGGGATTCCTTAAAAAACTGGTACTAGAACTGCCGTATGACCCAATAGTCCCACTGCTGGACATATATCCCTAGGAAAACAGAATTGAAAGAGACACATGTACCCCAATGTTCATTACAGTACTATTTACAATAGCTATGACATGGAAGCCACTTGAATGTCCACTGGCACATGAATAGATAAGAACCTTGTGGTACATATATTCAATGGAATATTATTCAGCTATAAAAACTAATGCATTTGAGTCAGTTCTAATGAGATGGGTGAACCTGGAGCCTATTATACAGAGTGAAGTAAGTCAGAAAAATAAACACAAATACTGTATATTAACACATATATAAGGAATTTAGAAAGATGGTACTGATGATCCCACATGCACGGCATCAAAGGAGACACAGATGTAAAGAACAGACTTTTGAGCTCAGTGAGAGAAGATGAGGATGGGATGATTTGAGAGAAAAACATTGAAACATGTACATTACCATATGTAAAACAGATGACCAGTGCAAGTTTGATGCATGAAGCAGGGCACCTAAAGCTGATGTTCTGGAACAACCCAGAGGGATAGAGTGGAGAAGAAGGTGGGAGAGGGCTCAGGATGGGGGGACATGTGTATACATGTGGCAAATTCATGTTGATATATGGCAGAAACCATCACAATTAAAGCAATTACCCTCCAATTAAAATTAATTAATTAATCTTTTAAAAATTCCACTCCTGGATATTTATCCAAAAAATATCAAAACACTAATTCAAAAAGATACAATGCACCCCAGTGCTATGTTCATAGCAACATTATTTACAATTGACAAGATATGAAAGTCACCTAAGTGTCCACCAACAGATAAAGGGATAAAGAAGAAGAGATGTGTTATAGAGGGGGACCTCCAAGATGAAAGAGGAGTAAGACATGGCGATTACCTTCCACCCCCACAAATACATCAAAAATACATCTGTATTTGAAACAACTACATAACATCAACTGAACACTGGCAGAAGACCACAGATTGTCTTCATGGCAGTCAACCCCAGTCCTCTCCCTGGGGTCAGACTTCCAAAGCCTAAGCCTCAACACCCAGTCTCCAGCTGCCTCAGCAGGCATGCAGACAAACATCTCAGGTTGGGGGATGCTTACCTTCCAAAAAGGTCAGTTAATTTCCCCATCATGGAGTTGGGCAAAAAAAGTAAGGAAAAAGAGCGAGAGAGAGAAAGGAATCATGATGGGACCTGTGCTTCTGGGAAGAAGCTGTGAAGGAGGAAAGTTTTCCATACATTCAGACACCCCCTCACTTGTGGAGACATTAGGGAGCTTTAGAGCCTCAGAGAAGAGTGCAGCAGCAGGTGTGCAGAGGGAAAAGTATAGAGAATTCCACACAGAGATTGGTACCAACCAGCATCCCCCAACCTGAGATGTTTGTCTGCATGCCTGCTGAAGCAGCTGAAGACTGGGTGTTGAGGCTTAGGCTTTAGAGGTCTGACCCCAGGGAGAGGACTGGGGTTGACTGCCATGAAGACAGTCTGTGGGGCCAATATGACATAGCAAGGGAATCCAGGGAAAAGCTTCTGCTTGCCAGAGAGGCAAGAGATCCCTGTCTTGGGGTATACAAGAAGAAAGGCAGGCCTCTCAAACACCCTCTAACTCCATAAATCATGGATGGCAGAGCATCAACATCATTTGTTCCAGAGGCAGTGCAAGCTGTGGCTTCTATCTCTGACCCCAGATGTGGCTACAACAGCCACCACTGATGCCACTAAGCTGTGAGCAAATACAGGTCACTGCCCACACCATCCCAGAAGACTGTGCAGCCTGGCAATGCCAAGGGACCCAGGGCCAACTCCCCAAGGAGAATGCATGGCCCCCCTCAGGCTGTAGCAACAACTTGAAGGTCTCTACCACCACAGGCACATTCCAATTGTAACTGCTGGATTCCTCACTCTAGCCAAACTGAGCAAGTGAGCCCTAATTAGCTACTGCTTTTGCCCTCTTCTGTCTGGGCAGGGAACCAGAAAGCAGCATATAAGTAGAGGTGGGGCCAAAGCTGAAGCTAAGCACAGTGGCTGTGTGACTAAAGACAAGGACAACTATGGACACTGGAAGCAAGTACAAGCTGGAGTAAAGCCAGATTAGAATCTGAACTGGTCCCACAGTGCTCATAGCAGGTCCAAACCCCTTCCTAGAAACATTGAATGACTTCCTGAGTAGGCAGATTGCTGGAGCTCACTGTGGAGGGCGAGAACACTGACAGCTGAGGCCGCAGGAAAATAGTCTTCTCACTACTACTCTCTCTATATTTAATTTTCTTCTGTTCTTTTCTGTTTTGTTCTATTGCTATTTTTATTATTCTTTAAATTTTTATTTTTTTACTTACTTTTTATGCTTTCATTTTTTTAATTTTATTTTATTTTATTTCCTATTTCTACTGCACTCTTTTGTTATATTGCATTTTTCTGGACTTAGGAAAGGCAGAAGAACCAGAGATCAAATTGCCAACATTCATTGGATCATAGTAAAAATAAGAGAATTCCCCCCCAAAAAAATCTACTTCTGCTTCATTGACTATGCTAAAACCTTTGACTCTGTGGATCACAACTAGAAAATTCTTCAAGAGATGGAAATACCAGATCACCTTACCTGTTTCCTGAGAAACCTGTATGCAGGTTAAGAAGCAACAGTTAGAACCAGACGTGGAACAAAAAAGTGATTTAAAATTGGGAAAGGAGTACTTCAAGACAAAGGTGTCCACTCTCATAATTATCATTCAATAAGATTAGGAAGTCCTAGTCACAGCAGTCAGAGAACAGAAAGAAATAAAAGGAGTCTAGATTGGAAAACAAGTAAAACATTCACTGTTTGCAGAAAGCATGATGCTATACACTGAAAACTCTAAAGATGCCACTAGAAAATTACTAGAGCCAGTAAATAAATTTAGTAAAGTCACAGGATATGAAACTAATACACAGAAATCCTTTCCTTTCCTATACACTAAGAAGGAAAAATCAGAAATAAAAATTAAGGAAATAATCCCATTCACCTTTGCAACAAAAAATTAAAATATCTAGGAATAAACCCACCTAGAGAGACAAAAGACCTGTATGTACAAAACAATAAGATACTGATAAAAGAACTCAAAGACAATACAAACAGATGGAGAGATATATCATGTTCTTAGATTGGAAGAATCAATAGTGTGAAAACTACTATACTACCGAAAGCAATCTACAGATTCAATGCAATCTCTATCAAATTACCAATGGCATTTTTCACAGAACTAGAACAAAAAATTTCACATTTTGTACAAAAACATAAAAGAGTCCAAATAGCAAAACAAACTTGACAAAGGAAAACAGCTGGAGGAATCAACCTGCCTGGCTTCAGACTATACTGCAAAGCTACAGTCAACAAGGCAGTATGGTACTGGCACAAAAACAAAAATATAGACCAGTGGAACAAGATAGAAAGCCCAGAAATAAACTTATACACCTATGAGCACTTTATCTTTAACAACGGAGGCAAGAATATATGATGGAGAAGAGATAGCCTCTTCAGTAAGTGGTGCTGGAAAAACTGAACAGCTATGTGTAAAAGAATGAAATTAGAACACTTCTTAACACAATACACAAAGATAAACTCAAAATGGATTAAAGACCTAAATGTAAGGCCAGAAATTATTATACTCTTAGAGGAAAATATAGGCAGAACATTCAATGACATAAATCAGAGCAAGGTCTTCTATGATCCACCTCCTAGAGTAATGGAAATAAAAGCAAAAGTAAACAAGTGGTACTTAATTAAATTTAAAAGCTTTGCACAGCAGAGAAAACTATAAACAAGGTGAAAAGACAACCTTCAGAATGGGAGAAAATAATAACAAATGAAACAACTGACAAAGGGTTAAGTCCCAAAATATACAAGTAGCTCATACAACTCAATACCAAAAAAACAAACAACCCAATCAAAAAGTGGAAAAAGACCTAAGCAGACATTTTCCCAAAGAAAACATACTTAATGGCTACCAAATACATGAAAAGATGCTCGACATCACTCATTATTAGAGAAATGCAAATCTAAACTACAATGAGATATCACCTCACACCAGTCAGAATGGCCATCATCAAAAAGTCTAAAACAATAAATGCTGGAGAGGATGTGGAGAAAAGGGAAAACTCTTGCACTGTTGGTGGGAATGCAAATTGATACAGCCACTAAAAAGTATGGAGAGTCCTTTTAAAAGTAGGAATAAAACCACAATATGACCTAGCAATCACACTCCTAGGCACATACACTGAGGAAACCAAAATTGAAAAAGACACATGTACCCCAATGTTCATTGCAGCACTACTTACAATAGCTAGAACATGGAAGCAACTTAGATGTCCATCGATAAATGCATGAATAAAGAAGTTGTGGTACATATACACAGTGAAATATTAGTCATAAAAAGGAATACATTTGAGTCAGTTTTAATGAGGTGGATGAACCTAGAACCTATTATACAGAGTGAAGTAAGTCAGAAAGAGAAAGATAAATGTCATATACTAATGCATATATATGGAATGTAGAAGGATGGTACTGAAGAATTTATTTGCAGGGCCGCAATGGAGAAGTATGGAGACATAGAGAACAGACTTATGGACACAGGGAGAAAGGAGGAGAGGGTGAGATGTATGGAGAGAGTAACATGGAAGCTTACATTACCATATGTAAAATAAATAACCAATGGGAATTTGCTGTGTGTCTCAGGAAACTCAAACAGGGGCTCTGTAACAACCTAGACAGACGGGATAGGGAGGGACATGGAAGGGAAGTTCAAGAGGGAGGGCACACATGTATATCTATGGCTGATTCATGTTGAGGTTTGGCAGAAAACAAAATTCTGCAAAGCAATTGTCCTTCAAGAACAAAACCAAGAGCATTAAAAGAAGTAACCAAGAAGGAATCTAGCTTCTCTGTTCAGCTTTAAGTAAAGTCACATTTATGGCTTCTTTTAAAAAATCATACAGGACTCTTTTCTTCTTTCAGGAGAAAAAAGAGTAGTCATCATAATTTTATGTTTGAAAAATTGAAAGGACATATAAATAAAGATCATTTATTTAAAAAAGAATGAAATTAGAACCCTTCTTAATGCCATACACAAAAATAAATTTAAAATGGATTAAAGACCTAAATATAAGGCCAGAAACTAGAAAACTCTAAGGGAAAAACATAGACAGAACACACTTTGACCTAAATTGCAGCAAGATTCTTTAACACACCTCCTAGAGTAATGGAAATAAAAACAAAAATAAACAAATGTGACCTAATTAAACTTAAAAGCTTTCGCACAGCAAAGGAAACTATAACATGATGAAAAGACAGTCCTCAGAATAGGAAAAAATATTTGCCAGTGAAGCAACTAACAAAGAATTAATTTCCAAAATATGGGCAGAATATAGGAGATGATATGTGTATACCTCTGGCTGATTCATGTTGACGTTTGACAGAAAATAGCAAAATTCTGTAAAGCAATTATCCTTCAATAAAAAATAAATTAATTTTTTTTAATTTACAAACAATAAATGCCAGAGAGGATGTGGAGAAAAGGGAACCCTTTTGCATTGTTGGTGGGAATGTAAATTGATACAGCCACTATGGAGAACAACGTGGAGTTTCCTTAAAAAACTAAAAATAAAACTACCATATGATTCAGCATNACAAGATAGAAAGCCCAGAAATAAACTTACACACCTATGAGCACTTTATCTTTGACAACGGAGGCAAGAATATATGATGGAGAAGAGATAGCCTCTTCAATAAGTGGTGCTGGAAAAACTGAACAGCTATGTGTAAAAGAATGAAATTAGAACACTTCTTAACACAATACACAAAGATAAACTCAAAATGGATTAAAGACCTAAATGTAAGGCCAGAAATTATTATACTCTTAGAGGAAAATATAGGCAGAACACTCAATGACATAAATCAGAGCAAGGTCTTCTATGATCCACCTCCTAGAGTAATGGAAATAAAAGCAAAAGTAAACAAGTGGTACTTAATTAAATTTAAAAGCTTTGCACAGCAGAGAAAACTATAAACAAGGTGAAAAGACAACCTTCAGAATGGGAGAAAATAATAACAAATGAAACAACTGACAAAGGGTTAAGTCCCAAAATATACAAGTAGCTCATACAACTCAATACCAAAAAAACAAACAACCCAATCAAAAAGTGGAAAAAGACCTAAGCAGACATTTTCCCAAAGAAAACATACTTAATGGCTACCAAATACATGAAAAGATGCTCGACATCACTCATTATTAGAGAAATGCAAATCTAAACTACAATGAGATATCACCTCACACCAGTCAGAATGGCCATCATCAAANAAAAGTAAACAAGTGGTACTTAATTAAATTTAAAAGCTTTGCACAGCAGAGAAAACTATAAACAAGGTGAAAAGACAACCTTCAGAATGGGAGAAAATAATAACAAATGAAACAACTGACAAAGGGTTAAGTCCCAAAATATACAAGTAGCTCATACAACTCAATACCAAAAAAACAAACAACCCAATCAAAAAGTGGAAAAAGACCTAAGCAGACATTTTCCCAAAGAAAACATACTTAATGGCTACCAAATACATGAAAAGATGCTCGACATCACTCATTATTAGAGAAATGCAAATCTAAACTACAATGAGATATCACCTCACACCAGTCAGAATGGCCATCATCAAAAAGTCTAAAACAATAAATGCTGGAGAGGATGTGGAGAAAAGGGAAAACTCTTGCACTGTTGGTGGGAATGCAAATTGATACAGCCACTAAAAAGTATGGAGAGTCCTTTTAAAAGTAGGAATAAAACCACCATATGACCTAGCAATCACACTCCTAGGCACATACACTGAGGAAACCAAAATTGAAAAAGACACATGTACCCCAATGTTCATTGCAGCACTACTTACAATAGCTAGAACATGGAAGCAACTTAGATGTCCATCGATAAATGCATGAATAAAGAAGTTGTGGTACATATACACAGTGAAATATTAGTCATAAAAAGGAATACATTTGAGTCAGTTTTAATGAGGTGGATGAACCTAGAACCTATTATACAGAGTGAAGTAAGTCAGAAAGAGAAAGATAAATGTCATATACTAATGCATATATATGGAATGTAGAAGGATGGTACTGAAGAATTTATTTGCAGGGCCGCAATGGAGAAGTATGGAGACATAGAGAACAGACTTATGGACACAGGGAGAAAGGAGGAGAGGGTGAGATGTATGGAGAGAGTAACATGGAAGCTTACATTACCATATGTAAAATAAATAACCAATGGGAATTTGCTGTGTGTCTCAGGAAACTCAAACAGGGGCTCTGTAACAACCTAGACAGACGGGATAGGGAGGGACATGGAAGGGAAGTTCAAGAGGGAGGGCACACATGTATATCTATGGCTGATTCATGTTGAGGTTTGGCAGAAAACAAAATTCTGCAAAGCAATTGTCCTTCAAGAACAAAACCAAGAGCATTAAAAGAAGTAACCAAGAAGGAATCTAGCTTCTCTGTTCAGCTTTAAGTAAAGTCACATTTATGGCTTCTTTTAAAAAATCATACAGGACTCTTTTCTTCTTTCAGGAGAAAAAAGAGTAGTCATCATAATTTTATGTTTGAAAAATTGAAAGGACATATAAATAAAGATCATTTATTTAAAAAAGAATGAAATTAGAACCCTTCTTAATGCCATACACAAAAATAAATTTAAAATGGATTAAAGACCTAAATATAAGGCCAGAAACTAGAAAACTCTAAGGGAAAAACATAGACAGAACACACTTTGACCTAAATTGCAGCAAGATTCTTTAACACACCTCCTAGAGTAATGGAAATAAAAACAAAAATAAACAAATGTGACCTAATTAAACTTAAAAGCTTTCGCACAGCAAAGGAAACTATAACATGATGAAAAGACAGTCCTCAGAATAGGAAAAAATATTTGCCAGTGAAGCAACTAACAAAGAATTAATTTCCAAAATATGGGCAGAATATAGGAGATGATATGTGTATACCTCTGGCTGATTCATGTTGACGTTTGACAGAAAATAGCAAAATTCTGTAAAGCAATTATCCTTCAATAAAAAATAAATTAATTTTTTTAAATTTACAAACAATAAATGCCAGAGAGGATGTGGAGAAAAGGGAACCCTTTTGCATTGTTGGTGGGAATGTAAATTGATACAGCCACTATGGAGAACAACGTGGAGTTTCCTTAAAAAACTAAAAATAAAACTACCATATGATTCAGCATAACCACTTCTGAGCATATAACCTGAGAAAACTATATTTTAAAAAGACACATGTACCCCATTGTTCATTTCCGCACTATTTACAATAGGACAACAGTCTATGAAACACTTTTGCTTATACATTGGGGAAAGTAAGCACTTGTCTGCACGTTTTTAAGTTGCCTTCAGCCAACTATTTTTCATTAAACAGTTGCAAGGGAGTGTGCCATGGTGCATTATTTACCACTTGTTTGACTTAAAAATGTTAATCACACTTTGGATTTGTAGGTTTAGTTTATTCACTTCTTTGAAAATGTCTCCCATCTACCTCCATGACCCAGTTCTCAATTTCTAATGAACCAGTCTATTAGATTTATTATTCATCTGAAAAATCTGAAAATAATAAAACTATTTTTATTAAATGTGTCTTTAAATATATATCCCTGTGACATTGTTGTCAAGTCTGCATTTTAACCTAGAAACAGACATTAACAGAGAGATGAGAAACAGAGAAAAAGTAAATTGGCAAAGATAGATCGATTTGGTTAGATAAGAGAGAGAAGGCATGGGATTCATCATATTCATCATCATGGGAAATGAGGCAATTCTGCCTTCAACATTTCCTACCTAAGCTCTCTTGGGCTCTCTGCTATCTATAAGTGATACTCCTTTAAAAGTGATACTTTTTTTTAATCATCCCTTTGTTTTAATTAGCCCCTTGTTTGCAATATAGAGTCATCTACTCAGAAATATTCAGGATGCGTGAAACAAATACCTCTTCTGCTATATGTGTGTGTGCATGCGTGCTAAGTCACTTCAGTCACAAAGTGTCTGACTCTTTGCAACCCTATGGACTATAGCCCACCAGGGCCCTTTGTCCAAGGGATTCTCTAGGCAAGAATACTGCAGTGGGTTGCCAAACCCTCCTCCAGGGGATCTTCCTGACTCAGGGATCAAACTCACGTCTCTTCACATCTGCATTGGCAAGCAGGCTCTTTATTCCTAGTGCCACCTGGGAAGGCCATATGTGGGCTATATGTGGGAGATTAACTGTGTAAAGGAAGATGGGGAAGAAAAACTAGCAGTCAGCTTCTGGATTCTCAGAGAAGCATTTTGGGGGAAAGAACATGTGAAAGTTGGAGCATACCTCCCATAGTATCTATCAAACATCGTCTTTCAGTTTCTTTGTAATACCTCTCATAAAGCCTTTGCGAATTTCAGAAATTATTTAATTTTATAATGAAAGATCGTACAGGTCAGAAGCTGTTTGGCTCCTGATCCTAGAAATTGTGAAAACAATGTTATCTGGAAGATGAATCTGTACTCAGTGAGAAAATCTTCCCGGTGCTGTGTCCTGAATATCTGAAATATTCCCTAAAGCAGAACAAGGAAGAACAAGAAGCTACAGAGGTGTGGCATCACACAGGGGACCTCAACATTCAGACTCAGAACTGGAATGGTAGTCTAAACAGAGCCTTAACTAAAACCAGATTACAAGAAGTAATATCATACAGGTTTGCTGGTAGCTCATTTCTGTGCTATACAGCAGGTCCTTGTTGGTTATCTATTTTAAATATAGAAGTGTGTAAACTTTGTCGTACACCTGAAATCAACACAACATTGTTAATCAACTATACTCCAATATAAAATAAAAAGTTAAAAAAATATAAAGGTAGACAATTATATAGGTATTTTTTATACAATGTACATAATTATGTAATTTATATTATATAGTATCGATATAAATACAAATGAGTGTGTATTTTACATATGTATATGCTGAGAATTCTGTGGATGCAGAGACCTATACTGAAGAACACATCAGCACATTCAGGTTGTCAGGGCAATGAAAGACAATATGTTCTGGAAAGAAAAAGAGTAGGCAGAGAGAGTGGAAGATAAGTCTGGAAATCTGGACAGCCCCTGATTTTTCTCAGAGCTCTTCCTGCTCCTACTTTTGCCCCTGACAGCATCTCTCATTCATTTCCTGCGTCTCATACCTTGTCAAAGCCACAGCAAGCACATCATAAAAATAAGGTTTCTTATTCTTCTCTCCCATCTGGACAATTTTTCTTATTTTAATTTAATTATCCTATTTAATTTGAGTCTAAGCAAGAAACATGGCAGACGGTATGGTCCACTGGTAACACATCCTAAAGCTGATCTGAAAACAATTACCTACATTTTTCTTCTCCTGGTCTCCCATAAAGTGTGTAACTATCTCTGCATAGCCTGTTAGCTCTGGACTCTACCATATCAGTTGAATAACTACAGCAACTCTCTGGAAGCAGTTATAAATTAATTATTCCAGAAAAACTGCTAGTAGTCATAAGGCATTAGCAAACATAAAGTTTTAATTCAGGGTCATACTCTCAAAAGACCTGGAAATGATTTTAATAGTATCAGTTCAGTTCAGTTCAGTTCAGTCGCTCAGTCGTGTCTGACTCTTTGCAACCCCATGAATCGCAGCATGCCAGGCCTCCCTGTCCATAACCAACTCCCGGAGTTCACTCAGACTCATGTCCATCGAGTCAGTGATGCCATCCAGCCATCTCATCCTCTGTTGTCCCCTTCTCCTCCTGCCCTCAATCCCTCCCAGCATCAAAGTCTCTTCCAATGAGTCAACACTTCACATGAGGTGGCCAAAGTACTGGAGTTCCAGCTTTAGCATCATTTCTTCCAAAGAAACCCCACAGCTGATCTCCTTCAGAATGGACTGGTTGGATCTCCTTGCAGTCTAAGGGACTCTCAAGAGTCTTCTCCAACACCACAGTTCAAAAGCATCAGTTCTTCGGTGCTCAGCTTTCTTCACAGTCCAACTCTCACACCCATACATGACCACTGGAAAAACCAAAGCCTTGACTAGATGGACCTTTGTTCACAAAGTAATGTCTCTGCTTTTCAATATGCTATCTAGGTTGGTCATAACTTTCCTTCCAGGGAGTAGGCGTCTTTTAATTTCATGGCTGCAATCACCATCTGCAGTGATTTTGGAGCCCCCAAAAAATAAAGTCTGACACTGTTTCCACTGTTTCCCCATCTATCTCCCTTGAAGTGATGGGACCAGATTCCATGATCTTTGTTTTCTGAATGTTGAGTTTTAAGCCAACTTTTTCACTCTCCACTGTCATTTTCATCAGGAGGCTTTTTAGTTCTGTTTCACAAATACAAATTAAAACCTGTCATGTTGTCTGTAACACTGTCTCTCATAAAGGGTGCTATTTAATCATTGTTGTTCCTTCTTTTCAGTCTTATTTTCTCTTTTTTCTCTTAAAAAAAATCTTGTTTTTTTTTTTTCTTAATTTTATTTGTTTATTTTTCCCAAATATTATGTCTTTATTTTTTCCCATTTGGTTTTTCCTATTTGGTTAATCTGAAAATACAGTCCTTATAAACCAAATTTAATTTTTGAAACATTTTTCCCACAGAAGCAGTCCTTCATTTTTCTTTCATTAATGGTGGTGGTGGTGGTGGTGGTTTCGTCACTGAGTCGTGTCTGACTCTTGCGACCCCACGGACTGTAGCCTGCCAGGCTCCCCTGTCCATGGAATTCTCTAAGCAAGAATACTGAAATGGGTTGCCATTTCCTTCTCCAGTGGATCTTCCCAACCCAGGAATCAAACCCAGGTGTCCTGCATTGCAGGCAGATTCTTCTACCAGCTGAGCCGTGATTCATACCCACATGACTAACATAAAGTTGTCTGAAATTGGTGATTAATTTATGTACAATATATGATGACTTTAGTATACTTAACATAGTTTTTATTGTGACACAAATTTTGATGATCTGAAAGGAAACCTTTTCTTTTTTTTTTTTTTTTTTCATTTTAATTGGTTGGAATAGATGCCAAAGAGACCAAATTATGGATGTTGATAAATAATGATCTTATCATCTTCTTGGAGAAGGAAATGGCAACCCGCTCCAGTATTCTTGCCTGGAGAATCCCATGGACGGAGGAGCCTGGTAGGCTACAGTCCACAGGGTCGTAAAGAGTTGGACACGACTGAGCGACTTCACCTCACCTCACCTCACCTATCATCTTCTATTTATTTCTGAGCATAGGTCTTATTCCATATAACTAGTAAAGGTCTTAGTATATCAATCAGTGAATCATTTGACATGGATACTATGGGTGTTGCCATTCAATAGGGTAGGTTGAAGGTACTGAAGTGCAATAATTATCCATGACTGCATCACATAGATTGCATGTTCTGCTCAAAGACAGGTCAATTCCAACATCTTTATGGATTTAAGACAGATATAACTCAGAAGTGTGATTATGTGTCATCTCGGTCAGTATTTGCCAATGAACATCCCTGAAGATCGAAAACCCAGGTCTCCTGCATTGCAGGCAGATTCTTTATAGTCTGAGCCTCCAAGGAAACCCAAGAATACTGGAATGGGTAGCCTATCCCTTCTCCAGATCTTCCTGACCCAGGAATTGAACCGGGGTCTCCTGCATGGCAGGCAGATTCTTTACCAGCTGAGCTACCAGGGAAGCCCAAGTGTAAACTATTATTTATTAAATTATGTACCATGAATACTAAGAAATTTACATCCATTATTTCAGTTTTTCTCATAACAACCCAGGGCTCAGATATTACTATTTCTATTTTACAGATAAATAGACTGGGCCTCAGAAAACTTTTGCAACTCATTCAAGGTCCAATAGTGAATAAATGGGTGCTGGGATGAAAANTACCATGAATACTAAGAAATTTATATCCATTATTTCAGTTTTTCTCATAACAACCCAGGGCTCAGATATTACTATTTCTATTTTACAGATAAATAGACTGGGCCTCAGAAAACTTTTGCAACTCATTCAAGGTCCAATAGTGAATAAATGGGTGCTGGGATGAAAATTCAGTTCATTTGATTACAATTTTTCACAACCAATTTTTAATGATTTCATGTTCAATAAATATTGGTCTGGAGATGTTTCTTGTGGTTATCAAGTACAAATATTTTTCTCCTTTAATTTTAACCATACCTGAAATAACGTGAAATTCCAGGAATATAGGCAATCTGTATTCTACCCTCCCCCTCCACAAGAGAACCTTCCAGTTCATTCCAAGGAGAAGAGGCATCTCTCTTCTCCACTAACTATAGCCACATTAAGTATTTTTATCACATTTAATCATTAAATTGATCATTCATTTGTTCACTATTAATTCAATTGTTAATCTATTTAATCCACATCAAGACAGACTGCTTCAGGTTATATTCTCCCAGAGTTTGGGAGACTGTTGGAAATACTGATATCAATACCTTTTTTATAGCCTATAATATAATAATTTTAAGAAAGAAATTTCAGAAAATCTTGAAAGGTCTGACATAATTAGGTTCAGCTTTCTAAAGCATAAAACCAAATTGGTGCTAAAAACAAAGTGGAAAACTCTCTCTCATATCACAGATGCTAGAAGTCAACAGCTCATGGCAC
Organism: Neotragus pygmaeus; assembly: GCA_006410875.1. Lineage (NCBI taxonomy): Eukaryota > Metazoa > Chordata > Mammalia > Artiodactyla > Bovidae > Neotragus > Neotragus pygmaeus. The sequence continues at coordinate 133,536 of SJYV01046957.1, forward strand.
TTCCATGATCATCAGGGACTCTGGCTTATCTGAATGCTCCATCATTCATAGTGTGCAGCTTTCATCTTTAAGTTTGCCTCAAGTAGAAATATGGCTGCTAGAATTCCAGCCATCAAGTCTAAACTGGACACCAAAAAAATGGAGAAAAGAGGATTGACATATATTTCTATGAGATTTCCCAGCATCTCATTCATCTCATTACAGTCTTCTATCAAAGAAAGTAAAAAATATAACTCCTTCACTAGGTTCCTTACAGTCTAGAGTAAAAAGGACTGCCAAAAATAAGAGTGGCACAGCAGATATTTGAAGTGTGGAAGTTGATCATTAGTATAAAGAGACTCTGTCTCAGTCTTGACAGTTTCTATTTATACCAGCATTTTCTTATCACAAAATTCTAAACTTCATTTTTTACAACTTCACATATATTTAAGCCTCTATATTTTTGGAAATCATCCCATCTGAACAAGACAGTTCCCAAGAATTCCTATATCCCACATCTGGCTCACCATGAAAGAGAGCACATGTGAAATAAATTGGAATTAGGGAATTGTCCCTCCTTATCAATGTCAAAGAAAGTTCAATCTACTGTACAGTCATGCTCATTTCACATGCTAGCAAGGTTATATTCAAAATCCCTCAAGCTAGGCTTCCACAGTACTTGAACCAAGAACTTCCNCACATGTGAAATAAATTGGAATTAGGGAATTGTCCCTCCTTATCAATGTCAAAGAAAGTTCAATCTACTGTACAGTCATGCTCATTTCACATGCTAGCAAGGTTATATTCAAAATCCCTCAAGCTAGGCTTCCACAGTACTTGAACCAAGAACTTCCAGATGTAAAATCAGGATTTTTGAAGAGGCAGATCATATAGCCAACTTTCATTGGATCATGGAGAAAAATAAGGAAGTTCCAGAAAAATATCTGCTTTGTTAACTACACTGAAGCCTTTGACTGTGTGAATCACAGCAAATTGTGAAAAATTGTTAAAGAGATGAAAGTACCAGATCACCTTACTTGTCTCCTGAGAAANACATGTATATGTTTGGCTGAGTCCATTTCTTGTTCAGGCCTGAAACTATCACAACATTGTTAACTGACTATACACAAAACAAAATAAAGTTTTTTTTAAATAAATAAAAATAAGGTTGTAAGAAAAACCTAACAGCTTCCAGATAATAATATGCTTTCTGGATCCCTGAAATCCCTAGGTAAGAAGTCCAGCTACCCTAAGACATCCTTTCTAGGGAAACCGCAGGTAATTCTACTATACAAAACAAACGAGGCTTCCAGCCAGCTGTGTCACACATGAGTGGAACCATCCTAGACCTGCCCGCTATTTGAAGACCATCCAGTGATCTTGTTAGACATAACATGGAGCAGATGAGTCTCCCTCCCAGCTGAGCTCTGCTCAAATTCCTAATCCACAAAACGGTGAGACAGAGAAGCCTGGGGGGGCTACAGTCCATAGGATTGCAAAGAATTGGACACAAAAGTGACTTAGCAATAAAATACTTGTTACTCTAAGCCACTAAATTTCACTCTGGGTGGGACAGCAGAGGACAGTGGCAGGCAGCCAAAGATAGCTAGAATACCAGGGACCCCTAGACTATTAAATATTAGTTCTATAAAGCCACAGGTAATCATGGTGAATTTTCCAGAAGCATCAGCGTTATGCAACATTTAAGGGGAAAATATTTAAATAACTCAACTAATAAGTAAATTAAAACATGTTTATATTACAATCAACTGACATGACAGACATAAAAATTAGGTAAATTTTTATAATGAAACACAAGACTCCAAATATTTTATATGCTCTTGGTGCTATGCTTTGTTTTACAGTAAACTTCTTGAAATTCACTTTCCTCTGCCTTTGTAACTACTTTGTAGAAAAATGAGAAAAACTCATGAAAAGGAAATAATAGAATGTGTGTGTTTTTCATGTACTCTTTCAAAAATATCATTTTTCCCAAGAAAGATTTGGAAATATATTGGTTTGTACTGTGAATATAGAGATACTCTTTAAGAGGTTCTTGGATATAGTTATATGTTGCCAATTAAGAGCAAAGCCATGGTCTTCAATGATGACATCTTGGATACTTTACTCAAAATGACTCAATGTCTAACCTGGTGTCTCAAGGTGTCTATCCTGAGTAGACACCCTCTTCAAGTGAACGTGAAAGTGAGCAGAATATCAAAATCTTCCTCAAGGAAGCTTGGTAATATATATTCTAAAACTTCACTACCACCTATAGAGGGTCAGCCTTTGATCGATAAAGGTTTTTCACACACTAAATATGGGGTTTGCAAAATATTCAGGTAGTTGTTAACCATATTATCTTATGGCAGAATCATTAGTTATTGAGATTTATTACTCTCATTTTATTCTGGGGGTGGAGGTGCAGTTAAGTCATCACAGTGTTTCTCTAAGTGCTTATTTTACTGAAAATGACAGACCTGGCATTTTATAATACAATTATGGTGCATAGTTTATATTAATATTTTTAAATTCATCACATTTGGCCATCTCGAGAGCATAGTAACAACCAATGACCTTGAGAGATGTTGAGAATAGATATTACTGCTGGCACATCCTGACAATTTCTTTTTTCATTCCCTTTTACCCCAAGGATATCTGTTCACTACGTTGCTGACTATGTGTCTGACTCTTCACGACTCCATGGACCACAGCAAGCCAGGCCTCCCTGTCCATCACCAGATCCCAGAGTTTACTCAAATTCATGTCCATTGAGTCAGTGATGCCATCCAACCATCTCAATCTCTGTCGTCCCCTTTTTCTACTGCCTTCAATCTTTCCCAGCATCAGGGTCTTTTCAAATGAGTCAGCTTTTCACATCAGGTGGCCAAAGTATTGGAGTTTCAGCTTCAACATCAGTCCTTCCAATGAACACCCAGGACTGATCTCCTTTATGATGGACTGGTTGGATTTCCATGCAGTCCAAGGGACTCTCAAGAGTATTCTCCAACACCACAGTTTATTTTACTGAAAATGACAGACCTGGCATTTTATAATACAATTATGGTGCATGTTTTATATTAATATTTTCAAATTCATCATATTTGGCCATCTCGAGAACATAGTAACAACCAATGACCTTGAGAGATGTTGAGAATAGATATTACTGCTGGCACATCCTGACAATTTCTTTTTTCATTCTCTTTTACCCCAAGGATATCTGTTCACTATGTTGCTGAACTCAGGTTTGGCTGCTCGCTGCTCAAAAGTCATGAAAGGGGCCAAGTTGGTGGAAATGAAAACTTGCTTTGTTTCTGAGACTGGGAACCAGTTGGAGGTGGAGGGAGTGGATGCCTGTCCAAAGGCCAACTCCTCTTGGCAGAAAGAGCACAGTCAGCTCTGGCAGTCATCTTGAAATTGGTCATTAGTAGTCCAACCAGTATCATCTTAATTGTTTTTGTTTGTTTGTTTGCCTTATTATTTTATATTGGGATATAGCTCATTAACAAACAATGCTATGACAGTTTCAGGTGAACAGTGAAGAACTCAGCCATACATATGCATGTATCCATTCTTCCACAAACTCCCCTCCCTTCCAAGCTGCCACATAACATTGAGCAGAGTTCTATGTACTACACAGTAGGTCCTCGTTGGTTATCCATTTTAAATATAGAAGTGTGTACATGTCTATCTCAAACTCCCTAACTGTCCTTTCCCCCCTTACCTTGATTATTTTACATACAGTTGATCTTCGGTTCCAGGGTCAGTTTGTTCCCATTTCCTTGAGGCCAGTTATCAGAATTCTGGCAGGTTATGTCACCACTACAGTCTGGTCATCATGTAATTAACTTGTCCACAGGGTAGATGTTTCAATATCTATAAGATAGCTCACAGGACATGACTCAGAATATTATCTATAGCCTCTGAGAAGGAACCAAAGGGCCTTGACTATGCTTAATGACTAAACTATTATTATTTAGTCTCCTTTGTCTGCTTTCCTTTGTTTCTGTATGTTCTCATTTCTCTGATTAAACTTATTATTTGCCTTATGTTTTTCCACAGAGAAAGGCAAGCTGAGAACATGGTGGAGGTGGGAGCAAGGACCCTAGGGTCTTGCTGTTTCAACTGCATAATGTGTGAAACACACACCACGAAAATTAGAATCATGATCTTATCCCAAGTATACTGAGATTTATCATTTTCTTCCTTTAAACCTCAATATCATCTATTTTAGGAAATTTTCCTTGTTGAACTAAAAGAGACACACCAAAAATTCCCCTAGTCCCATTTCCTCACCCCCAACTCCTGAAACCTCCCTTGGTCATCTCTTGGCACACATACTCAATTCTCATGTTCACTTATTCACACTCCATACTAAATAGTACTGTGCTGGCTCTAAAGCTATTGCCTCTCAATGCCAAGTTGACTCCTTTGCATTCCTCTTTGCAGAACTGGGACTCTGAGTAAAAGGCTTCTTACTGGTTGGCAGCTTCCTGTAAATTCTTCCAGTTAGAAGCATGGTAGTCAGGCTAAAGGAGAAAAAATTACCATTTCATCCTGCTTTCTTATATGTCTCAAATTCATCTCAGCAACACTGATTTATCTCAGCTGCAGCAGCTTATTCCAGAGGCGGCAGCTGCTCCAGTATGCAACACTTGAAGAACCAGACCTTCATATCCCTCCAGAACACCAACATCAAGCCAGCAGCTTTCCTTTCTCAGAGGCTGAGATTCAACCCCATGGGACCCTCTTCCAAAGATCCAATAAATCCAACTTACTTGCTGACTGAAGTTGCTTCCCCCATGAAACTTTTGTTTTTTTCTCTCTTGTCAAGTGGACAATCACTAATCTAACCATTCCTCATGTTCAATTTTATCTGTTAAAAATCTAAGCTTTAAAAAAATCCTCTATAGTGAGAGAAAATGTGAAAGGGCTAAATCTTCAGGAAAAACATGTAGCAAAATAACCTTCTGAGATATACTTCTTTTATGTTTAAAGCCAATGGTTTTTTTGAGGTGTTACTTCATATCACTCAATTCATTCATTTATAACGTACAATTCAATATGACACCTAAAGCACAAGCTACAAAATTTTTAAAATAAACAAGTGAAACTGAAAATGTTCTGCACAGCAAAAGAAACCATCAGTGAAATGAAANTTTTGAGGTGTTACTTCATATCACTCAATTCATTCATTTATAACGTACAATTCAATATGACACCTAAAGCACAAGCTACAAAATTTTTAAAATAAACAAGTGAAACTGAAAATGTTCTGCACAGCAAAATAAACCATCAGTGAAATGAAAAGACAACCTAAGGAACAGGAAAAAATATTTGCAAACAATATATCTAATACAGGGTTGATATTCAAAACATATAGAGAACTTGTACAACTTAATAAAAAAAAATAATAACCCAATTAAAAATTGACAAGAACTTGAGTAGAGTATATGAAAGGCCAAAATGTACATGGAAAGATACTCGACATCACTAGTCATTAGGGAAATGCAAATCAAAGTCACAGTAAGCTATCACTTCACACCTGTTACAATAGCCATTATCAAAAAGACAAGGGCTAAACGCTGGCATGAATGTGGAGAAAAGGGAAGATTTGTGAACTATTGGTGGGATAGTAAATTTTTTCAGCCACTACTGAGGTTCTTTAAAAACATAAAAAGAAAACTACCATATGATCCAGAAACTCCACATCTGGGATAGGAATGTATCCAAGAAATGAAAACACTAACTCAAAAACATATTTGCAGTTATGTTTATAGCAGCATTAGTTACAATAGCTATGACTTTGAAACAGTCTAACGGCCTATCAATGGAAGAATGGATAAAGAAGTTGTAACATAGATATAAGTGTAGACAGAGATAATGAAATATTATTCAGCCATAAATAATGAGAAAGTCCTGCCAATTGTGATCAGGATGGACCTTGAAGGCATTATGCTAAGTGAAATAAATCAGACCAAAAAATACAAACATTATATAATCTTATTTGTGTGTAGAATCTAAATAAAAATAAAACCTCATAGAAAAAAGAGGTAAGATTTGTGTCTGGTGAGGAAGAAGGAGGTGAGAGAGGGAACTGGAGGAAGGGGGCCAAAAGATACAAAGTTCCAGTTGTAAGATAAATAAGTAATAAGGATGCAATGTACAGTGGGATGATTTGAGAGAATAGCATTGAAACATATTACCATATGTGAAATAGATTGCTAGTCCAGGTTCTATGCATGGGACAGGGAGCTCCAGGCTGGTGCATTGGGATGACCCTGAGGGATGGGATGGGGAGGGAGGTGGGAGGGGTTTCAGGATGGGGAATACATGTACACCCATGGCTGATTCATGTAAATGTATGGCAAAAACCACTACAATATTATAATTAGCTTCCGATTTAAATAATTTTCTTTTTTAAAGAATGCAATGTACAACATGAGACTATAGCTAACATGGCTCTATGCTATATAGGAAAGTTGCTAATAAAGTAGACCTTAGAGTTTCCAACACAATGTTATTTTTTCCTTCTTCCTTCCTTTTTACTGTTTCTATATGAGAAGATGGATGTTGTTGAATCTATTGTGGTAATCATTTCATATAAATCAAATCATCAAGCTGTATACATTGAACTTGTATAGTGAAGTATGTCAGCTATTTTCAATAAAACTGGAAAAATGGAAAATTCAATGGCTTTTAGTATATTCACAGATTTGTAAACTCATCACAATTTTAGATTTCTTTACTTCAGAGAATGCTCACTCCCCTTAGTCATCACATCGCTAAAAGTTCATTCTAGAACACCCCTAGTCCTAGGCAACCATCTAATTTCTGTCTCTATAGATTTGCCTATTTAGGACATGCCTCTGAATTATTTGAGATGCATTTTTTATTCCCAGTAATTCCTGGTACCCTAGAGTTTCCCCACTGAGGCTGAAGCATCTGCTGTTTCAGTGGTGTAAAGAAACCATTCTTAACCTTGACATTTATCTTTAAAAACCTAAAGGAAAACAACCCTGAAAATTCATTGGAAGGACTGATGATGAAGGTGAAGCTCCAATACTTTGGCCACCTGATGCAAAGAGCTGACTCACTGGAAAAGACCCTGATGCTGGGCAAGATCGAAGACACAAGGTGAAGAGGGTGGCAGAGGATGAGATAGTTAGATTGCATCACCAACTCAATGGACATGAATTTGAGCAAACTGCGGGAGATAGTGAAGGACAGGGAAGCTTGGAATGCTGCAGACCATGTCGTTGCAAAGAGTCAGACACGACTTAGTGACTGAATAGCAAAATTCAGTTTCTCAACAAAATTTCCTGGAAATTGTTCTAGCCTTTCCATATGGAATAGTTTTGGTACTCTTGTCAAAAATAACTTGACCCTATATGTGTGGTTTTATTTCTACATTCAATATTTTTTATTTCACTGGTTTATATAACACAATTTCTATATATATGGAATAATTACTTGATAATCATGTTTACTTTAAGAACCATAGAGTCTATGGAAAAGAAAAAAAAAAACTAAATGGAAAATGTGGCCAGGAATTTAGGCAGGACTCTACTGAATGGTTCTTCATTGACATTTGCATGGTCCCAAAAAATCAGAGTTAGGAGCTCTGGCTTGGTGTGATGTTCCATAAGAGCTAATAGGGAAGGGATACACATTCAAACTTTTCAAACTTAAAACTACAGAAGCAGGGACTTCCTGATTATGTGGCTAAGATTCCATGCTCCCAATGCAGGGGAGTTACTAGGTTACTAAGATCAAACCTCGGAGAAGGCAATGGCACCCCACTCCAGTACTCTTGCCTGGAAAATCCCATGGACGGAGAAGCCTGATAGGCAGTCCATGAGGTCGCTAAGAGTCAGACACAACTGAGCGACTTCACTTTCACTTTTTACTTTCATGCACTGGAGAAGGAAATGGCAACCCACTCCAGTGTTCTTGCCTGGAGAATCCCGGGGACAGGGGAGCCTGGTGGGCTGCCATCTGTAGGGTCGCACAGAGTCAGACACGAACTGAAGGGACTTAGCAGCAGCAGCAGCAAGATCAAACCTGGGTTTGATCCCTGGTCAAGGAATTAGATACCACATGCTGCAACTAAGAGTTCACGTGCTGCAGCTAAAGATTGTGCACACCACAGTGAAGATTAAAGACTCCCATGCAGTCAAATAAATTAATTAATTAAAGTGATATACACTTTTTTAAAAAAGAACAACAGAAGCAGAAGTTAAAATTCAACAAGAAATGACCATTTTCTGCTGGGGTCCAGCCCCGGTGGATCCAGGGTAATTTGAAGTGGGGACGGAGTTGGCGAGGAAAAACATTTATATAAAGAGAGATTAGGAAAGAATAATGTAGTAGGAAAATTTAGTGGCGAAAAGATTCTGAATAACTTGGTTTACTTTGAAAACCAATAAAACTCTGAGACAAGGAATTTGCACCATCTACATAGGCCTCCAGCACCTGCTTGAATAGCGGAGGGTGCCCTGCCTTGGGCTCCCTCTCGCATGGGTCTTAGAAACCAGGGCAAATAAGTAGACACAGTGAGCCTCCATGCTTAGATGGGAATTCAGCCAGAAAAGGGAGAAAAGAACGACACGGGGGAGCCAAGCATCGGTGCCAGACCCACAACTTTATTTTCAAAAGCAGCTTATATGCCCCAAGTTGTACATAAAGAAATAATGGAATATGCAGAGTTATGCAGGGGCAGCAGTCCTGACCCTTATTGAGACCAGGCTTTCTTTTTGCATACCTTCCTGTGTACAAAAGTTCTCAGGTGGTTTACATTATCTTCTGGCCAAGAGGGCTGTTAACATTTTTATGACTCTCTTCCTAAATAAGTGTCTATCAACCAGAAAACTCATTTTCCCTTGAAGTGTTTTTTCTTTAATCTGCTTCACCCTCAAAGTACTAAATAAAGTTACTTTCCTGTAGAACAAAGGTGCAATGGGTTATAACAAAGAAAGTACTTAACTCAAAGATCTAATGTCGCTAATACCAGGGCTACTCCCTGTTTTTTCTACATGCCAACTATATCAACAAATAAAAGCTATGAAAATTTGGCAGCAAGTATTGGCTCAACAAATGAANAGCAGCAGCAGCAGCAGATGAATGAATGAAACCCAATGGGAATGATTACCATTTTTTTGTGTGTGGAAGATATCAGCATATAAATATTTGGGGGAATGTCATTTTTAATTAATAAAATTCATTTTCAGAGAAATTTTAGGTTCATAGCAAAATTGAGGGTAAAAAATTCCCATATATTCACTCCCCCTATACATGAATAATCTCCCCACTATCAACATCCCACACGACAGTGGTATGTTTGCTACAACTGATGAATCTACACTGATAAATCATTATCATTCAAACCCATAGTTTACCTTGAGATTCACTCTTGGTGTTGTACATTCTATAGATTTTGATAAATGTATAATGATGCATATCCACCATTATAGTATTGTACTATAATTTCACTGCCCTAAATATCCAATATGCTCTGCCTGAGAACAATGGTCTTTGTTTGAAAATTCTATCAGTGATTTGTCTATCTTTTCCTGGATTTATAAGGTGAGGAAAACATGAAAACCATGTTTTGCATGGTTTATTTTCTGTAATCATTTTGGACATTTTTACTACCAGTTAGCTTGTGTTATAACCAGAAGTTTATTACAATAGATACAGTTTATCTGTGTTTCACAGCATTATGATTTTTATGTAATGCTTTGTATTCATTTTACATTAAATTATTTTCCAAATAAGTAGTAGAGATAGATGTAAATTCACCAAGGATGAGCCCAGTTCCACTCAGACCAATGGGTTTTAAGAATGATGCTTTTGCATTGCAGTATCCTGAAAATTCTCCCCAGATGATCAGCTCTACTGGTCACGCAGAGTATGTGGTCCAGGATGTGTGAATTTCTCAAAACCAAGAAGGGCTAAGGAGAGCTCATGGAGAATAGCAAAAAGGGGGTCTTCCAGACTGCTAGGACATGGCAACTGAGAACCAGAAAGGTGATAAAGTCAATCAACATTTTCCACCTCCTAGGATTTGATATTGCCCCTCACTCTCTATAATCTCTGCCCTGGTACATGCCAGCTTTCAGCATCAATGATGTCATTACATAATGAGAATACTTTATGGCAAGTGGATCTACGTTTGTTCACTCAAGTGTGCTCTGGAAAAAACATAGGTGCTGGTAAGAACAAAAAAAGTGAAAGAAGTTTCCACAAATTCTTGGGCCCTCAAGGATTTGTACTAACCAGTGTTGGGAAGATTGACTTGAATAGCTGGAGCTTTGCCTAGAAGGGTCACAACAGCTGTGAAAATAAAGAGTTTCAGAAGTTTATCACTGATAGTCTAAACATTGTATGACTGAAGATTTGCCATTATAGAATAGGATGCTACAACACAGATAATGGATGATGGTTTCCGAGCTTCAAGTACAAGGACCAGGGTTTCTAGAACAATATAATCCTAGACCTGGAAATATTATATTTCTTTTTTTTTTAATTATTAAATTAGAAGCTACAGATAAAGTGAATATATTTCAAATAAACACATAGTAAGTAAGTGTTAGTCCCTCAGTCATGTCTGACTCTTTGAGATCCCAGGGACTGTCACCCACCAGGCTCCTCTGTCCATGGGATTTCCAAGGCCAGAATACTGGAGTAGATAGTCATTCCTTTCTCCAGGGGATCTTCCCAACTCAGAGATTGAACTAGGTCTCCTGAATTACAGGCAGATTCTTTACTGTCTGAGCCACTAGGGAAGCCCCGAAATAAATAAACCACAAATAAACACATAGTAGTGAACAAAATAAACTCTTCATGGAGCCATTAACTGATAGCTGAGTACTCCCCTAGAAGATAAAGTAGGATTATCACACAAATCTCATGACACCTAACATTAGAGGCTTCCACTATCAGAAGTGCAGAGCATTTATCAATAGCATGTTATGTTGGAAAAGAGAAACTTGGAGCTACAAGGAACAGAGATCATTTAGATGGATCTCCTTGCAGTCCAAGGGACTCTCAAGAGTCTTCTCCAACACCACAGTTCAAAAGCATCAATTCTTTGGCACTCAGCTTTCTTCACAGTCCAACTCTCACATCCATACATGACCACTGGAAAAACCATAGCCTTGACTAGACAGACCTTTGTTGGCAAAGTAATGTCTCTGCTTTTCAATATGCTATCTAGGTTGGTCATAACTTTCCTTCCAAGAAATAAGCATTTTTTAATTTCATGGCTGCACATAGACATGTTTATTAGGAAAAAATCACAGGCAGCTCCATGGAGTTGGGGGTAAAATGGGACAAGCATATCTTATAAGCTAAAATGTTTTGGAAGGAAGATCAGCTAGCCAAGGTTTTCCAGATGTGGAAGAGAGTATCTTAGGAGGCTGCTTGTTGCCAACCTCTGAGCACCTGTGCACACACTGACAAAAAGTACATATCAGCTCACAAAATCTTGGTGGCTTCATTACTGCTTGATGGAAATGCCATTCAGTGACACAACATTAGATGTTGAATTCTGCTCAATTGTAAAGAGGTAGATATGCCTCAGGATGAAAACAGAAAAGGATTGCTTTTGGGGGAGAGGGGTGGTACAGGGAGTGGCATGGGGGCAGAGTTCCAGTTAGAGTAAACAAATTTTAACCAAAATCACTTACATAGAAGCTAAAGGGCAGCCTTGATTCCAAAGACGAGATTAGAAGAATCACTTAATGCTACTACCGAAGGATGGCAAGGATTGAGGTGTTTTGTGGAGGCTTTATTGCAGTTTTACTGAGTTATAGTTAACATACATCACTGTGTAAGTTTAAAGTGTACAGCATAATGGTTTGACAGACATATATTATAAAATGATTAATGATCAATATCTCGTGTAGATATTATAAAAAGAAAAAGGAAGAAAAAAGTCCTATCCTTGTGATAAGAACTCTTAGGATCTGTTCTTGGTCACTTTCATGTACATCATAAAGTGAGAATCTAAGTTGCTCAGTCATGTCCTACTCTTTGCAACCCTATCAACTATAGCCCACCAGGCATCTCTGTCCATGGAATTCTCCAGGGAGTGGATGGATAGCCATTCCCTTCTCCAGGGGATCTTCCAGACCCTGGGACTGAACCCGGGTCTTTTGCATTGCGGGCAGATTCCTTACCATCTGAGCCACCAAGGAAGCCCATCATAAAACAATGTTAACTATACTTATCATGTTGTATTATATCCCTTACTATTCATTTATCTTATACTGGAAGTTGGTATATTTTGACAACATTATTCCAATTCCTATTCCCCCAACCTCTGCCTCTGGTAACAACAAATGATCTCTTTTTATAGGAGTTATGTTTTGTTCTTTTTGCATTCCACATTTAAATGATGTCATAACTGTATTTGTCTTTCTCTGTCTGACTTATTTCACTTAGCATAATGTCTTCAAGATACAATTATATTGCTGCAAATGGTAGGATTTCCTCACTATTTTTTCTTTTGCTAAATAATGTTTATATATATATATAATGATGTTTATATATATATAAGTCACAGCTTCTTTATCCATTCATTCAACAGAGAGGTTGTTTCCAGATCTTGGCTATCATAAACTCTGCTACTATTAACATAGGAGTGTAGATATCTTTTTGAGTTATTGCTTTCATTTCCTTTGGCTCTATTTCCAGAAGTGGATTTGCTGGATCATATGGTAGTTCTAATCTTAATTTTTTGAGGATCTTATATACGTTTTCCATTAGGTCTGCACCAGTTTACAATCACACCAACAGTGCACAAATGTGCCCTTTTCTCTATATCCTTGCCAGCGTTTGTTATCACTCGTCTTTTTGTGATGGTCATTCTAACTGATATAAGGGGATATATCACTGTAATTTTGATTTACGTTTCCCTAATAGCTTGTGATGTTTAGCATTTTCTTGTGTTCCTATTGTTTTTTTGTATATCTTCTTTGAAAATATCTATTCAGGTTCATTACCTATTTTTAATTGGATTATTTGGTGTCTTTTTTTGTTTGATTGCTTGGTTGGGATTTTGGAAGGGTGGTTTGTTCTTTTTTTTTTTTTTTTTTT
>SJYV01046958.1:0-10660 GCA_006410875.1 Neotragus pygmaeus
GGGATTTCAGTGTGTGGCCACAGGATGCTGTCTTTATCACACATCTCTAGTTGTGAAATAAATCCCTCAAACTTAACGGCTGGAAGCAACAAAACATTCCTTTTCTCACACAGATTCTAAGAGTCAGAATTGAGAAGTAGCTAAACTGGATGGCTCAGAGTCCCTCCTGTGGTTGCAGTCAAGGTGTCAAGAAGGACAGCAACCTATGGGTGTCAGCTTGGACTGGAGGAGCATCCAGTCTGCAGGGCTCCCACACTTGGTTTGCTGAGGGAAGCCTCGGCTCCTTCCCATGTGCATCTTTCTCAGGGCTTCCTGAGAGGTCACTGGCTAGTCTCATGTCCTGAAACTTAGCATCCCCAAAATGAGTGACAGCAAGAAACATAGATGAATCAAAGAGTCTTTTTACAACCAACCCCTGTCAGTTACAAATCATAACTTCTCTCTTCAGTGGGTCCCACAGATCAACCCTGAGTGTGCAGGGGTGCACACAAGGACATGTCCACCAGGAGGTGGGAGTCACTTGGGGCCACCTTAAGGCTGTGGACCACAGGGCTTAGAGGAAAAGTGTGTGTTCCTTCTTATTTTGAGCTTCTAGAATTCCTCAATATTCTAAGCAGTGATGTGAGACAACACTGAGCAAACTAATTCTGCACAAAATGTTTTCCACAGTGTAGCCAAGCTCCAGTTTATTTGTATTCTTCATCCTCATTAGGGGGGAAAAAACAGAAAAGAAATAATTTCTTAAGAGTAGAGACAGTTATGACAATATTTACTGAGAATTGTGTTTTCTAACCTGCTAGGAGGGTTTCTCAGCATCTGAATTCAGAGTTCCAAAGAATAGCAAGGAGAGATAAGAAAGCCTTCCTCAGCAATCAATGCAANTCTTGATGAAAGTGAAAGAGGAGAGTGAAAAAGTTGGCTTAAAGCTCAACATTCAGAAAACGAAGATCATGGCATCCAGTCCCATCACTTCATGGGAAATAGATGGGGAAAATGTGGAAACGGTGTCAGACTTTATTTTCTTGGGCTCCAAAATCACTGCAGATGGTGATTGCAGTCATGAAATTAAAAGACACTTACTCCTTGGAGGAAAAGTTATGACCAACCTAGATAGCATATTGAAAAGCAGAGACATTACTTTGCCAAGAAAGGTCTATCTAGTCAAAGCTATGGTTTTTCCAGTGGTCATATACGGATGTGAGAGTTGGATTGTGAAGAAAGCTGAGCGCTGAAAAATTGTTGCTTTTGAACTGTGGTGTTGGAGAAGACTCTTGAGTGTCACTGGGAGTGCAGGGAGATCCAACCAGTCCATTCTGGAGGAGATCAGCCTTGGGTGTTCTTTAGAGGAAATGGTGCTAAAGCTGAAGTTCCAGTACTTTGGCCACCTCATGTGAAGATTTGACTCATTGGAAAAGACTCTGATGCTGGGAGGGATTGAGGGCAGGAGGAAAAGGGGACGACAGAGGATGAGATGGCTGGATGGCATCACCGACTCAATGAAGGTGGGTTTGAGTGAACTCCGGGAGTTGGTGATGGACAGGGAGGCCTGGAGTGCTGCGATTCATGGGGTCACTCACACGACCGAGCAACTGAACTGAACTGAACTGAGGAGGGTTTTTGGATTGTTTGAAATAATTTAGAGAATGTGGCCTGAAACAGAAACATGGCTGTCTCATTCATACTTGTTGCAGAGATAATTGCAGGTTATTGCTGCAAATGTCTTAAAAACAACAATAAATGGGGCAGTGTAAATTGTGTAGTATGAAATGAATTTTCATATCGACCACTTATGGTGGTTTTCCTGCTGTACTCATGGTAGAGCTCTTGGGTAAATCCTGCCTTTAACATGTCTAAGAAAATACTGGTATTGTTCCCACAATTATTGCAGAGAAAGTAATATTCTGTATCAATGTTTCCCACTATAAATTTTGATGATCTGACTCTCTCAATGGATAAAAAATTCCTTTGGTTCCAGGATTGAGGGTTTCAGACCTAGTCGTGTGTCTTTACATGCTCACCTATAATTTGGGACTAACACTACATCACAGGTTGTTGTTGTGTGTCATACAAGGTACATAGACTCATCGTAAACACCTAATAAATGGAGCTATTATTACCTCAATGCTCTTTACATCTTTTGAGGATAAACGGCTCTGGTGAGTGCTTGAATGCTAAGTTTATTTCCTATAATATGATCTTTCCTTTAAGGCAAAGTTGTGTGTAAAGTGTGTATTCCTATAGGTGTTTTTGTTTTAAAAGAATAGATTATAGCACAAGATGAACTAGGATTAAGAAAATGTGTTTCCTTTTAGATGGCCTCTTCTGTTAGAAAATTTAACAGTTTGAGTTGTGTTGCAAGCCAATGACTCAAAATCGTCCATCTATCCATTTAACTATCCAGCACAGCAAGTCATTTACCCATTTATAAGGTGTCCATTATGTGCTAAGCCTAAAAACGTGAAGAATAAGATAGTGCCCCTGCCTTCCATGGTTTCACAAGTGAGTGAAGATTTCTATCAAAGAGAAATACAAACAGAAGATTAAAGCAGCATGTCAGTTGCTGTATTTGCAATATATCTGGGCTGAGCTTCATCCCAAAGGAGGTGCTTACGTAGGAATAAGCATGTAACTCTCCAGGGTAGGGTTTCTGAGGGACTGAGGCTTCATCTGGGTCTTGGAAGGTGAAGCATAGTTTCTAGATGGCTAATGAAGAGACAGGACTTTCTGGGCAGAGGCTGTAGCCTGTGTAGAGGCAAGAAAGAATGAAGGAACATGGGATATTCCAAGAAGCTGCCCTCATTTGGAATGAATGTCAGGACTGAGGAAGCTTGGAGGCGGCAGCCAGGGTCAGGCTGGAGAGTGGGACGGCCAGATCATAAAAAAGCACATGTGCCATGAGAAAGAAGGTGAGCTTATCATTGTAGGTGTGAGTGAACAATGAAGGACTTTTTAAGACAGAAAGGCATGATCAGATTAGCAGTGGCAGTGAGGCAGTTAGACTGGAGAGATCTGGCAGAGGCAACTGCAAAGGTCCAGAGGAGCTTGATCAGAGGCTGAGTGAAGATAGTGGCTGTGGATACAGAGGTGAGAAATTACGTCTGACTGTCCTTGGTGGAGGTGTGAAGATATTGGAGGAAGAACTCTTCAGGGGCCCCTGGGTTCTGATTTGGGGTGTGGAGCATGGCAGTGACCGTCCTGAGGCAGTAACGTACAAAGAGGAATAGGTATGTGGCAGAAGAAGCAATGCTGGTATCATTTCAGACCTCATCGAGGGGTCTGATGGGCCAAGGCTGGTCCAGGTGCAGGTCCTGTCCAGCAGGATGAGGAATGTTGTTCAGGGCTGGACAGACTCAGTCCAAACAGCTTTTCAGCAAACACCTCACATATGTGGCACTGAACCTGGCCACTGCTTCTGGCAGAACTGTAATAGGAAATGTATGTTCATCACTTGATCTTTACTGCACATAATCGGCTCCTATTTTTATTTGACCCATGTCTACCTTTTTAGCCTCATCTTCTGTTTTTTAACATTCATCTTTTATGCCAGTTACATAAAAAAAATGTGTAGTTTATGGATAGTTTATAACATTTCATGAAAGCATCGCACTATTCCAAGTTTAGTGTGTTCACACATGTCTTTTCTGAACAATCTTCTTACTTTTTACATCTAATTGAAATTATGTTCAGTCACCACCTCCTCTCAGGAGCCTTCTTGGATTCTCCATTTTTTTTTTTTTTTAGATAAGTTTTTATGCACAGTTCTTGAGTGGAGGGCAAGGCTGACTGTATCACTCTAGGACAGTATTTATAAATATTACATGCTATAAGTTTAATACTTTATGTAAATAAAATTTTTTGTTTACTACTTACAATAGCCCATGTAAATGATTTACCTGTAGATATTAGTGGAAGTATACTGTACTTATTTTTTAGACCCATTTTCTTTAAAAACAATATATAAGCCTCACCCATATCAGTAAATATTGGTTGGCCAAAGGTTCATTTGAGGTTTTTCCCTAGCAAATATATAAGAACCCAAACGAATTTTTTGGCTTCACTCTTCTATACAGCTACATGGTATTTTGCATATTGTGAGCATTTGTTATATTAAATGGTTTCTTGAATGGCACTTATTTCCTAGTCTTTCAATATTGAAGTTTACTTCTCCATGTTTTCCTACAAGTTGTTGGGTCCTTGCTAGTTGTGGTTAATCTTTATTGGGAGTTTCTTCAATTTCCTGTGGATTTCTGTTTTTTGCATACATTGAGAGCAGCAGTGCCAACAGCCTTCATCCCGAACTATCTCTTTAAAGGATGCTTGCACAGCAAACAGCCCTGGAAGGTAAAGTAGCTCATTCTGGAGCAGAGGGCAGGCCTGGTCACTGCTGCAAATGATGAGAACAATGTTCCCTTCACTGCAAGTCAGGCAGGCTTGTTTGCAGCTCAGTATAAGAGGTTTGGGTTTCTGAGGCTCAGTTTCTTGGTTGTGACCCAAGTCTAATGGAAGTTGGGGAGTGACTGGAACTGATGAAAGTAGAAAGCTTGGGCTGCCGGCTGTCCTGTGAGAAACAAGGTCCAGCATCTCCAGCTCTGGCCTCCTGGCCTCTGCCAGCATGCATGAAACCATAGCAAGATCAGCTGTCAGCTTGCAAGTAGGATCATATCTCAGACCTGTCACAGTTCTTCTGTTAGTTTTTACTGATACTGTTATTGTTAATAAAGCTAATACTTACTAAGGTTTGTTTTTGCTGTTGTTTAGTCACTAAGTCATGTCTGACTCTTTGCAACCCCAAGGACTGCAAACTGCTATGGTTCTCTGTCCATGGAATTTCCCAGGCATGACTACTGGAGTGGGTTGCCCTTTTCTTCTCCAGGTATCTTCCCAACCCAGGGATCGAACTCATGTCTCCTGCATTGGCAGGCAGATTTTGGGCAGATTCTTTACTGCTGAGCCCCTTTACTTTACTATGGTCTAAATATTACTTTTATTTTTCTTTCAGTTGTCGTACAATCATTAGTAGAATGCTATTTCCCCATTTTGTAGATAAGTAAATCACATGGAGATCTAAATGGTGAGAGAAATGTTCACATGCTGAAGTGTGGGAATGTCATTCTGGCTTATGCGTGAGATAACTTGAAATTTTTGCTAACTAGAACCATCTGTGGCCTAACAAACCTTCACTGTACATTTGCTTTTTAAGTATTAAAGAAATGTGCACATTAACTGGAAGTAAAGAATGTCCATGTTAAAAACAAAGACTAAATCCTTCCATTCCTGGGACCCCATTGCGGGTCCTCCTCTGATGCTAAGACTCCTTTTCCAGGTGTCAAGGCTATGCTGACTTGCTATGAATGTGCTGATCTGTTTTTTTTTTTTTTTGAAACCTTAGAAAAATGTATCCCTGACTTGTCTGATGCTTTTTGCTCTGACAAGACATAAAACTTTTGAAAGCCCTGTTTCTCCTGAGTATTCTGAGAGGCAGTATTCCAGACTATAGCCAGTTTGGCTCAGATAAAACTCTTTCTATTCCTAGTATAGATTGTTTATTGATTATCTTCATTGACATAGATAAAATGCCAAGATCACATCATCAAGAGTCTAGAGTCAAACCAGGTCCTTGAAGTCCCAAGGATGACCTTGGCATATCACTGGAGAATGTCTTCATGTATAAATCATCCTAGGAAAAAATAGTACTGCAACTGGGTCCATTTCTTAACCGAGATGAATGAATTCATTGCTTTAAAGAGAATAAACACAGGGTAAGGGAGGTTTTTTGGGGTAAGGAGGCTTTCCTCACATTCAACAAATCAGGTGATAAAAATGAATACTCTATACTTAGCCTGGCTGAGGGGAATAGAAGGTATGTTGGACATAATCCCTACTCTTAGAGGTCTTGTAGTCTTGTCAGCTGAAATTGACCCATAGGATGCAATTAGAAGGTAAGACAGCATCTAATTAAGCTCCACATTGAATTCAAGCAATAAGAAAACTACCATTTGAAAGAGGAGGGTTTGGTAAGAGCTGGATTCATTTGGGAGAGATTCACAGAGGAGGTAGGGTCTGGGGGAGGGAAAATCAGCCCCTGGTGGCATCAAAACCTGAAGGGAAAAATTCAAGAAGAAACTCAGGCACTTGCTATGTGTTCCAGAAATAGGCATGCTTTACTCCTGCCTTTCTCCATATATGAAAATAGCAGTTTGCAGTTTTGTGTCTTTTGAAAAATAACATCCAAGCACTGGAAAAAATTCCAAACATGAAGCAAGAAGCAAAACTCACCATGATATTTTCTCATTTGCACTTAACTCAGAGTTTGGGAGCTTTTACTCCTGGTGTGGATGCTCCTGACATTCTTCGCCTGATTGGATCCCTGCAGTGCAATCTACTTCAGACTACCTTTTTTAGACCACTTGAAAGTTTTTCCATTTATTCAGCAGAATATATCAGCCTGTCAGCTGTGGAGAGCTGTGCCCACAGGAGATACATCTCTCCTCTGCAGGTGGCACTGGCTGCTGGTTTCCCTTTGGGGCGAGCTCTTGTTCTGCGGTCTGTGCACGGGGTCTCCTTTCCTCCCACCGCTCTCCCCTGGTAATGGCTCTACCTGTGATGTGTGAGGAGAGAGAGCTCACAGGGTTCTTTCTTTGCTTTGTGATTAGCAAATTGCTTTTTCCTAAACTAGGCCAACCAATAACTCGGCTCTTGCAATTTATCTGTCTCTACTGTTTCTGAGATTTTGATACCAACATCACTTTGCTTCCAACGCTGTCCCCTGGGTCCTTGAAGCTCTGTCTTTCTGCTGTCTTCTCTTTAATGACTTGCCATCTACACTGCAGAATGGCTTCACTCCCTCCCACTGTCGGCCCTCATCACAGAAGCGGTTGGTCCAGTGGTTGCCACCCACCTTCCCTGCTGGACTTCAGTGAGGAAGCAGGAAGATTTCCTCAGGGATGGTCAGAGACCTCTGGAAGGTGTCTCCATCACTCTGGGGAGCACTTGACATGGTTTGAAGACAAAATATTTTCACTGCTGCCAGTTTTACTAAGTCAGTTTTATAAGTTGAGGTGACACTGACATCAGAGTGATAATCGAATAAGAAAAAGACTTCTTACTCTTGGAGTTTTCCTCTTCCTCTCTTCCTATGCTCCTTCTGAATGCCACTTTCCTTTCTTCCTTCTAAGCACAGCATGTAATCAGGAAATCAGTTAATTAAAAAAAAAATCACCAGATGGGTGGTAATTCCAAGCTGAATTTTGAAGCTTAATAATTCCAATAAAGGAAAAGTCCAGAAGATGCCATTCAGCCCCTTCCCCCTATTTCTAGGAGGGAGGGACCTCTTGACTCCCAAACAGATGGATTTTGAGGCCATTTATACATATCTTGGAAAGCAGGCAGCAGGAGGAGAATCTGGCTTATGGTGGATGAGCCTGTATTTAACAAGTAACAGTTAGCAGTAATGAGGATTGTACACTATTAATAAAACAGCCAAGAAAAGAACTAGAGAATTATGGTAGCTAATGGTCTGAAGAACATTACTATAAACTTGATTTTATGATACATTTTAGAAGAGCAGTTTGATCATAAATATTCACTCTCTCGTGACACATTGCACATAAAATCCTATCTCAGGAACGTTTTTAAAATACTTTTTAAAATTGGAAGAGACAAGAAAAGATAGCTAGGGAACTTCTCCTAGATTTTTGAGTAGGAACCCTCAATAAAATTATTTCCACTGAAGATTTACCCTTAGGGAAACTGATAGTAAAGTGAAAAGGTCAACTCACTGAAAATATTTAAACCTCTGTAAAAGGAGGAGACAGGTAAGTGGCTCATATATGGCTTGTTTTTGGACTTCATTATAGTCACAAGGTGCTTTTTTCTGCTGTTTCTAGAGTCAGTGTTTGGTCTTTTTGTTAAACCACCTTGTTTAGCTTAAACACGTGAAGTCTCTCCTTTCTTCTGCTTGCAGGTGATGGCTCACATTAGCTTATTCTTCCTTGGAGGTGCTAGTATTAGTGAAAACTTCACCCACCCTGCTTGCACTGTGAGCAGAGCCATAATTTCAAACGTGGCCAGTAAAACTAGTGCAGAAGAATTTTCCCGCTAATACTTCCTTAGTTCTTAGGGGCATGTTTTAATCTGGTAATAAATAACCCTGGCTTCCTTTAAAACAGAAACAGACAGAAGAAACTAATTGTACTGCAACTCAGGTTGCTGTTTTTCTTCGATCTTCAGAGCAATTCTTTACTCAATCTGAATTGGGCAGTGAAGAAATGTGTTAGAGAAGGGAAGAAAAAAGGGGTATTTAGAACTTTAAAGCTCTCTCTCTCTCTCTTTTTTCCGCCCCTAAATTGGGATATAGTTGCTGTACACAATGTTGTGTTAGTTTCTGCTCTACAACGAAGCGAATCAGCCATATACATGTGTCCCCTCCCTCTTCGACCTTCTTCTCTCAACCCCCATCCCATCCCCTAGGTCACCACAGAGCACCGAGCTGAGCTCCCCGTGCTATGCAGCAGCTTCCTGCTAGCTGTCTGTTTCACACATCGTACTGTACTAGTCAAATCTAACCTCCTGTTTCACCTCACCCTCCCCTTACACCACTGTGTCCAAGCGTCTCTTCTCTATGTCTGTGTCTCTATTCCTGCACTGCAAACAGGCTCATCTGTACCACTTTTTTAGACTTCACATATATATGTTAATCTTTAAGTCATATCTTCAATGTGGGTTTTATTATTATTTTTTGCCTTCTTTAGGTTCTCCAAACATCAAGCACATTTATATTCAGGATAAGCATGAAAATAAGAAAATACATCCCACATACCCTATGTGGTTACTTGATGTTTCTAATATATTTCTATTTTCTGACATTTTTGTAGGTTAAAGATCTATACAATATTTTAATAATGAATCCATTGGTAAAATAATTTTAGTAAGCATTTCTCAAGTATCTATATATAGATTTATTTGCTTACATATTGAATACATCTGTCATTATACTAATATCTCATGTACATGAAAAATACACAGAGAAATAAATTTAAATTAAAGCTAAGAATAAATTATTTTAAATATCTTGTCAATCAGTATAGTACCTTGTTTATAGCTTGTGACGCTACAGAGAATTAAGATAAGGGTAGCTGTTAATCTTAGTAAAAGTATATCCACATTTCAAATGATCTTTTTTATACACTCAATTTATTTTTGGTAGCCAGATTATCATTGTTTTCACTTTATAGGGAAAATCTCATGTAAAGTGGAGAATTGTTAGCTCTGCTCTTTAGTCTTCAAGCACATTTATATCGTTAGCACTATGTTTGATCTGTCATCTCTGCAGGAGTGTTTTTAAACTACTTGTCTAGGCTACAAGAGTCATTTAGCTAAAACTAGAAAAGAATCCATAGAACTACACAGTCACATTTCAGGTTCACTTCATCCACTGAGATTTGGGGAAATGGGTGAGGCACCACTTACAACCCATCTACACTGGGGAACAGCTCACTGCCCTCAAGGACCCTGTACTCTATATGTGATAATGACAGTCTGATACATAGGTGGATGAGAGTGAGGGTTCATCTGAATATTAGGTGTTAGACAATTGATAGAGCTGGATTTTCTTTTTTATGAAAAACTAAATAGAAATTTTAGTACTTTTTCTCAACTTCTATGGATTGCCTTATGTACTTCCTGAGGGGGTGAGAGGTTCCCATCTTGGAGATCGCTACTCGTGATAGCATGTGTTGACAACCTAAAAACCTGTCTTTTAAGATGAGTCTGATTTTATTTTATGATAATGAACATAGAGCAAAGATGAGTGTCATCGTCAAATCCCAGGAGGTCCTCAATAAGGTAGCTATGACTCCTGATGACTGCTCAGAATCACCTCATTTAACTCTGTTACGCTATGAATTCCATTAAGGACAACTTTCTAGGGAAGATAAGTCCAGCAATTAAGTTCTGTTAATAATTAAGCTGTTCAAAGCACAAGTCAGTTCAAATATGCATTTGCTGAGGTAGAAGGTAAACCTGTTAACACACAGTAACATCTATGAGAAATTAATCCCTTGTGTATGTAATGTGTCCAAATGAAATAAAATATCCCAGAACTGAGCTTGTGAGTAGTTAGATGGTTGTAATGAAGATACAGCTANGTCAAATCCCAGGAGGTCCTCAATAAGGTAGCTATGACTCCTGATGACTGCTCAGAATCACCTCATTTAACTCTGCTACGCTATGAATTCCATTAAGGACAACTTTCTAGGGAAGATAAGTCCAGCAATTAAGTTCTGTTAATAATTAAGCTGTTCAAAGCACAAGTCAGTTCAAATATGCATTTGCTGAGGTAGAAGGTAAACCTGTTAACACACAGTAACATCTATGAGAAATTAATCCCTTGTGTATGTAATGTGTCCAAATGAAATAAAATATCCCAGAACTGAGCTTGTGAGTAGTTAGATGGTTGTAATGAAGATACAGCTAAAAGTGCTCTGAGACTGTTGGAGAGTGGAAATGTTCACTAACATAACTGATCTTAGAAGACAGGTTCCAGAAAAATGAGCATAAAAGAGAGTAAGGATGTTATTTTGGAGAGAGAACATCTGAAGCAAAACTTCTGATTACTTCTTGATTTTGCTGCTACTGCTGCTAAGTCGCTTCAGTCGTGTCC
>SJYV01046960.1:0-31836 GCA_006410875.1 Neotragus pygmaeus
GCAACTTCACTCTCACTTTTCACCTTCATGCACCGGAGAAAGACACGGCAACCCCCTCCAGTGTTCTTGCCTGGACAATCCCATGGACGGGGGAGCCTGGTGGGCTGCCGTCTATGGGGTCGCAGAGTCGGACATGACTGAAGTGACTTAGCAGCAGCAGCAGCAAACTATTTCAGGTCTCCCATATTAAGACCCTCAGACTGCTTTCCTCTCAAAGATTTTAAATATGTCTACTTCACCAAGATGATATGCTATTAAGTCACAAAAGCATTCATGTACATTCAAAAAAACTGCTGCCAAACATATAATCTTATTAACTCAGTCTAAAGAAAACATACATGACTTTGTCAACTTCTATGAGGGAATTCTAACATCCTCTAGGGGGCTCTAAATCCACACACCAAGAACAGAATCACTGAACAAATGGTTGTAATTATAGTTAATGAAAATAAAACTGAAATGGGCTCTTAAAGATCTCTATGTTTCATTAATAGTTCTGTTACTTTGGGTACATAATGCATACTCTCTAAACTTCAGGCTTTCTTCTCCATAAAACGTGGACACAAAACCTACATTTATTTTGTGCCTGGCATGAGCAACACATCAGGTACTAGGGATACAAAAAAAAAAAAGATAAAACCTAGTCCTCAAGGACTTTCTACCCCCGTTCTATTAGACATGCAAGTTAGTGGCTGCCCCAAAATATGGATAATATGCTGAAGGCTGTACAATGTAGAGTAGGGACAAAAGAGAAGGAGTGACTGAAAAGTTAGGTACCCAAGTCTGGTCTTAAAAGACAAGAATTTGGGCGGGGAGGCAGGGGTGGGATAAGAACTTGCCAGACAAAAAGAAGATCTCGGGAAGGGGCAGACTTCCAGATACACAGAGCCAATCAAGAAAAGCACAGATGTGTGGGATATTCAGAGAACTACACATGACTTCCTACAGTTTGGGGGCGTGTGTGTGTGTGTGTGTGTGTGTTAAGAGTGAGGCTGGAGGCAGAGGACTCAATGTATAATGAGATAAGGCTACAGACAGACTGCACCCAGAAGCCAGTGTTAAGAAACTGGACTGTAAAAAAAATAAAGAAACTGGACTGTAGGAGATGGAGAAAGAGTTTAAATGGATTAACATGATTAAATTTATATTTGAGAACATAAACTCTGGCAGTAAGGAGAAAGATGAGGCGGTAGGGATGGAACTAGATGAAGAAACACTATGAACTTGCTGATAGGCAAGAAATACTGCAGTGGCAGTGGAAAGAATCAGACAGATGTGACAGATACTGGAGGCAGAAGATACCAGCTTGCTGACACTTATACATGGAGATGGCAAGGCAGATGTTTCCAACTCCGGTGACAAGGGTTGGCTGTGGTGGTATACACCAGAATTGAGTATTATGTGAGAAAACACTCTATACACTGAAAATTGTGCCTGGTGTGGTTCTAAGAACTTTACACACTTCATCCTCACAACATCCCTCTGAGATAGGAACTGTGCAGCAAAGGGAATTAAGGCTCAGGGACGTTAAGTAACTTGCATGAGGCCAAGTGGGCAAGAGGTGACAGAGCCAGTACATATCACTATTTCCCTGACCTCTACAGGAATGGCTCAGAAAAATCCAGTGGTTACACAGGAGAACACTGTATTTTTCAGAGATGCACGCTCAGGTATGTAGAAGTGAAGTGTCAGGATATCTGGAACTCACTTGTACATGGTCCAAAAAAAATTAAAAGATTTGTAAAACATTGCAAAATATAAACACTGTTGAATCTGGCTGGTGGGTATATGGTGATCAATGTACTACTCTTCAACAGTTTCTTTATGTTAAAAGTTTTTCATAATAAAATGATAGAGGAAAATATTCTGGCAATTCTCAAACTGTACCTTTCTTGCTGCCTTAATATAACTTAACAAAATATCTTATCAACTACTGTTGGAACCTAGCCAGGTCCCCTAATCTCAAGGAGCTCACAGTCCAATTAGAACCGAAATTCTGTTCAAGACAGGATGCATAAAATGTTTCCAACGATATAGCAAAAGATGAACCAATCTATGCAGTTTAGAAACCAAAACCTTCAAATAAACCTTCACTTAAAAAAAAAATTAACACATGGCTGCAACTGAGACCCGGCATGGCCAAATACACAAATATTTAAAAATTAAAAATCACGTGAAGGTAATACTTCAAATATCTGAACAAGAACTCACCTTCTAAGCACTTCGAAAGCCCAAAATGTCTTCAAAGACATTTTTGTGAACACATTTTAAATAAATCCAGAACACTAGGTAAATGTGCTAAGCATTTTCTTTCAAGTTCATCAGACTATAGGACCTACTACCCACCCTCACATCATATACTATAGTCTCTCTCCTTCCCCTACAACTCTCAAACTCCAGTGATCATTTGACCCCACCAAGAATTTCAAGCCATTAAGCCTATTATATATATATATATATTTTTTTTAAACTAATCTTCAGCCTCCTCCTGTCTCTGCTTCCCTCCTTACCCAACTAGCATAAACCACATAGTCAATCATGATCACTTGCTGAACGCACTCTCAATTTACTCCGTGCATGCATGCTAAATTGCTTTGGTCGTGTCCGACTCTTTGTGACCCTATGGACTGTAACCTGCCAGGCTCCTCTGTCCATGGGATTCTCCAGGCAAAAATTCTGGAGTGGGTTGTCCCCCTCCAGGGGATCTTCCCGACCCAGGGATCGAACCTACATCTGGTGCATCTACCTGCACTGGCAGGCAGGCTCTTTATCACTAGTGCTGCCTGGGAAGCCCGCAATTTGCCCCCTCACTTGACTAACCCTCAATTCCAGTTAAACCTAATGCTCTCCCAACTCCTACTTTATACCTGTGAATGAGAAAACCGACACACACAACCATGCTAGTCTCACTTCAAACTCGATCACAAACCCTACATGGCCCTCACCGATGCACTGCACACGCTGTCGCTCCCACAAGTTCCTCCACCACTCCCCAACCCCCAGGCAATGAATCTATACCATCCTCTTTCCTCAAATCTCCAACCTCTTCCCCTCTCCTCATTCTCAGCCCCTTGCCTCCTACTTCACTGAGAAAACTGAAGCATCAGAAGAGGTTTTCCACAGGCTCTCTGCTTCAGTCTTTGCTCTCAGCCTATTCTCAACACAGTGGCCACAGTGAGCCTAAGTGAAAGCCTGTGAAAGTCTAGGTCAAATCACATCACTGTACTCAAAATCCTCCAAAAGCCTTTTTTCTTGGCTCTCCATGGTCTGCCTCTATCCCGCTTTAGCTCTCTGACTTCACCTCTTATTACCGGACCATATAACTTGCCATCCAAACTGGGACACTACTGGGAACGAAAGCAGACACTATTAATAATTTCATCAAGACACACAAAGAAGGACATTAGATCACTCTCTTACCAACCCCCACATTCATTCTATTTCAGCCAGACTCTCAAACCTGCCGGGCATACTTCCACTCCAGTATCTTCGCACCTGCTTCCCACCCAGGTCTCTTACTTCCTTTGGGTCTTAGAGTCATCTTCTTCAATGAAGTCTTTCTCGTCCACCCTACATAAAATTCCAACCCTCACTCTGTCACATGCTCATTTTATGTCTCCCTGCTTTCATTTTTCTTGTTCAGTTCAGTCACTTGGTCGTGTCCAACTCTTTGCAAACCCCATGGACTGTAGCACACCAGACTTCCCTGTCCATCACCAACTCCTGGAGCTTGCTCAAACTCACGTCTATTGAATCAATGATGCCATCCAACCATCTCAACCTCTGTTGTCCCTTACCCCTTCTGCCTTCAATCTTTCCCAGCATCAGGGTCTTTTCCAATGAGACAGTTCTTTGCATCAGGTGGCCAAAGTATTGGAGCTTCAGCTTCAGCATCAGTCCTTCCAGTGAATATTCAGGACTGATTTCCCTTAGGATTGACTTGTTAGCACTGGTTACTATATATTTCATTTATCTATCTTATGTATTTACCATCTCCCCAAGAAAATATACACTCCCTAAGAGGAGGGATTTATGCCCAATTTGTTTCCAGTTCTGTTCACACTGACTAGAATAGAATCCATCACATTATGCACATCAGTACACATCTGCTGAATGAATATATGAATGAAAAAGAGGCATTTCAGTAACATATTCATGTTAGAAACCTCATAAGCAGAGGTAGAAATAACACAGGAAGAACAAGTATGTAGTCTCTGATGGACAGGAAAAGAGGAGAAGTAAATACTATGAAAAGAATCAATAAATGTTAACTATAATAAGCACATTGTACTGAAAACATTAAAAACACTACATGTTCAAAATTAACATTTACTCCTTACTTCTTAGAGGATAATTTCCAAACTTGTTAACCTAATGTTTAAGGGCCAGTTTTCTCACATTATTTCTCTATACAAACTCTCTTATGCCTCTTCATTTTTATTTTCAATTCACCTTCATCCTATTTGCTCCTTTAAACTTTCAAGGCCTAGCTCAATGAAATCTTCCTTCCCAACCATACAGTTTGCCCCAGTGATAAATTCCTACTTTGAACTCCTAAAGCAGTGCTTATTTATACCATTAAATTGGAACTGTTATTTTTTATGTTCATCTTTAATGTCTATTGTCCTTCCAGCAAGAATAAAGGGTCCCCTCAAAGGATGAGAATTATCTCTTAGACCTATATATGCCCAGCCCCCTTGAACTTCCCTGGTGGCTTAGACGGTAAAACATCTGTCTACAATGTGGGAGACCTGGGTTCAATCCCTAGGTTAGGAAAATCCCCTGGAGAAGAAAATGGCAATCTACTCTACAGTACTATTGCTTGGAAAATCCCATGGACAAAGGAGCCTGGTAGGCTACAGCCCATGGGGTCGCAAAGAGTCGGACACGACTGAGCGACTTCACTCCACATGCCCAGCCCCCAGTACCACAGCCAAACACAAGAAGTTCTCATATAGTTTTGCTAACTGCATTATCACAAGTTGCTCTGAGAAAAAGAACTTAAGCAAAAATCAAAGACTTTTTAAATCAACTTTAGGTATATCTAACAGTAACAAACTGATTTTTTCCCCCCTGAAAGCTGCAAGCATTTTCAAAGTTAGATAATTTTTTTTTGGAGGGGTCAATAATTGAACTTTGAAAATCTATATTAACCCCAGTTCCACTTAACCACATTTTCTACAAAAATAAAATCAATTACACCTATGCATCAGAGAAGGCGATGGCACCCCACTCCAGTAGTATTGCCTGGAAAATCTCATGGACGGAGGAGCCTGGTAGGCTGCAGTCCATGGGGTCACTAAGGGTTGGACACGACTGAGCGACTTCACTTTCACTTTTCACTTTCATGCACTGGAGAAGGAAGTGGCAACCCATTCCACTGTTCTTGCCTGGAGAATCCCAGGGACAGAGGAGCCTGGTGGGCTGCCATCTATGGGGTCGCACAGAGTCGGACACGACTGAAGCGACTTAGCAGCAGCAGCAGCAGCATACCTATGCGTGTTAAGTCAGATTTTAACCTTTTCAACTCATGTTAGGAAGACTTATCACTGAGAGCCCAGAGGGAGATTTTAGTTGGAAGAAGTGAAGCACACTGGGTTTTTGTATCGTTCCTACAATTGTGTAGAGGAGAAGGTGCCAAACTACAGCCTCAAATTCAACCAGTTGCCTACTTGTACAAATAAAGTTTTACCAGAACACAGCCATGCCCATTTGTTTACATATTATCTATGGCTGTTCTCAGGCTACAACAGCAGAGCTAAATACTTGCCAGAGTCCACCAGAGTCCATATGCCCACAAAGCCTAAAACATTCACTGTCTGGCCTTTTACAGAAAAAGCCTGTCAACTCCTGATAAGCAAGCATACCTACTCTAACACAGAGCATGGAGAGGAAGCACAACCAGATAAAGTGAAATATGTGCATTAGAAAATGCGTTCAAAGTTCCAAGGAGGAAACACACATTACACACGTCAGCAACTATGCCTGAACGAACTCCGGTGACTCAAGGACTCAAAAGTAAGGGGAAATCATTTCAAATGTTTTATGGAATGAGAATCATGTCTCATGATTTCGCCAATGAAAATTTCTAATCAAAAGCATCCCAAGTTAATGATATGCAGCTAAGAGTTTTAAACTTATAAGTAACAGCGAGAGTTTATCTAATCATCTCTCTGTTGTTCAATCGCTTGGTTCTTTGAGGTCCCATGGACTGTAGCATGCCAGGCTTCAGGAATTTAATAAACTCAAGATCAACTCTGTAAGTCAGTAACAGAAAAACACTCACTACTTTATCATTTTTTATAGAAATTATTTCATACAAGACAATGGAAAGGATACTAAAAAAAAAAAACAAAAAAAACCTACAGTAAGAAGATCTGAGGGATGTAAGACTGGGCTCTGACTTCTACTGGCAACGTGATCTGTGGCTAGTGATTTCACCTAAGTTTCTGCTTCCCCATCTTCAAAACTGGGATAATGCTCTTATCTCTTACCTACTTCATATGCTAAATAGTATAGTTCACATGAGAAGATTGTGAAGTGTAAATAATCTATGATGTAGGACATCACTATTCTTATCAATTATGAGGTAGGGGAGGGAATTTCCTGGTGGTCCAGTGGTTAGAATGCTGTACTTTCACTGCCAAGGGCCTAGGTTCAATCCCTGGTCAATGAGGTAAAATCCCACAAGCCATGTAGTACAGCTTGTGGGATCTTAGTTCCTCCACAAAAAAGAGGCAGAGTAATTTTTATCATTTCGCTAGGACACAATGAGACATACTCCATGTCCTTCATGTGACAGAGGTGACCGAAATGAACCTTTCCATGAAAGTTAAGTGTGAAATATCAGACATAACTAAAAAGGTAAAACAAACTACTTGCTAACATGATGAAACCTACACTCATAAAGGCTTATTAAAAGTGAAATTAAAGGCCAACTAGCTTCAATCAAAGAGCATTTTTAGTAACATAATATGCCACACATAGGCATGGCTTTGAATTTTGAGAAAAAAGCTATGTTTTGCAAACAAATAATTTGGTTAATTAAGATAATCCAATCAAAAATTACAGAGATAATAACAACTAAATGTAACATATCCTGGATGAGATCCTGGAACAGAAAAAGGACATCAGGTAAAGACTAAAGAAACCTGAATAAAGTATGAACTTTAATTAATAATAATTATCAATACCGGTTCACTAATTGTAGCGAATGTGCCGTATCAACAGGAACTTGATGCTGGGTGTATGGCAACTCCCTGCACTATCATCTAGGTTTTTCTGTAAATGAAACTGTTCTAAAAAGTAAAGTCTGTTTTAATTTTTTGTTGCATAAATAATGTAATTCTAAATCTAAGCATACAATTTACCAAATTCTCTCAGTAAGAAAAAAATATACGAATTTGAGAACTGCACGTGAACACTAACTTATCATTCCCTTTTGTCACAGAACCCACCGACATCTGGTAACATACTGCACCGTTTAAACTATCACACTAAGAATATTTTTTCTTTCAGTTCACTGTGATCAGAAACAAAACACAGAAACCTCGTAACACAAAAGTTCCAGAGCTGTATTAACATTTTGCACTAATTCCTGGTCAAAAGAAGCAAGGCAAATAAACTGCCCAGCCAGAATTGTTTAGGAAAAGTCAGTTTTCATAGTAATTTCCACTTAATAGCAAAATTTTTAAAGCCATTGTAAGTAGTAGTGGTTGAGCTTGAAGAGGAGAGTTTTGGCTGGGGGTAGTAAAGTACTGGGGAAGGCAATGGCACCCCACTCCAGTACTCTTGCCTGGAGAATCCCATGGGCGGAGGAGCCTGGTAGGCTGCAGTCCATGAGGTCGCTAAGAGCCAGACACGACTGAGCGACTTCACTTTCACTTTTCACTTTCATGCATTGGAGAAGGAAATGGCAACCCACTCCAGTGTTCTTGCCTGGAGAATCCCAGGGACGGGGGAGCCTGGTGGGCTGCCGTCTGTGGGGTCGCACAGAGTCGGACACGACTGAAGTGACTTAGCAGTAGCAGCAGTAAAGTGTACGCGTGCCTAGGAAACAAAAACAATAATAACCACTGGGCATTTCAGGATTGTCATTGCTAGGGACCAACCAGGTACTTTATATGGAAATTCTCATTTAATCTGTGTAACATTCCTGAAAGGTATTCGTACCCACCTTTTACTGATGAGGAAATTAAATATTCTGCCGAAGGTCAACTCAGTAACTAGCAAAGTTAATACTAGAATCCAGGTGTACTTGGCTTACGCAGATTTTAACCACCATGCCATCTGCCTCCCCAAAATGAGTGCTTTAATTCACCGTCAAGGTCGCTTCTTCTATTCATCCCGCTCTTCCAACTATTAATATGTCAGTCAGTAGCTGGACAACCCCCCTCTTCTTCGAAAGTTTCAAACTGTCTGACAAAGTTAAGTTTAGTTGGACTTCACGACTAAATAACCTAGATCCTACTAAAGCAATGGTATATGAAAGTTTAGAAAAAGTAACTAGGGACTAATCCAGTTTCAGTTCAGTCACTCAGTCGTGTCCAACTCTTTGGGACCCCATGGACTGCAGCACGCCAGGCCTCCCTGTCCATCACCGACTGCTGGAGTCCACCCAAACCTATGCCCATTGAGTCGGTGATGCCGTCCAACCATCTCATCTTCTGTCGTCCCCTTCTCCTCCTGCCCTCAATCTTTCCCAGCATCAGGGTCTTTTCAAATAAGTCAGCTCTTCGCATCAGGTAAGCTGAAACTGGAGTTTCAGCTTCAACATCAGTCCTTCCAATGAACAACCAGGACTGGTCTCCTTTAGGATGGACTGGTTGGATCTCCTTGCAGTCCAAGAAACTCTCAAGAGTCGAGTCTTCTCCAACACCACAGTTCACAAGCATCAATTCTTCCCTAACTGGCACCAGAACATCTTGGTCACCTCATTCTCTTTCTCTAGAAACTAACTGGGATTTCCTGTGGGTAGGTGACCTCAGACAGTAATCAATATTGTCAGAGTGATCTATGCTCTGACTGTTATCTTCTGCCTTCTTCCAGTGTGGGAGAACAGAAAATCAAAATGGCCCTTTATTGGGAAAGGTTAGAAAATTCAAGATTATCATCTTCCTCCAGGCAACCCTTCAGACTATGAAGAGTCTCATCACCTGAGTAGTCTCATTCCTGGACTCTCCTCCCTAATGCAGGAGACACAGGAGACATGGATTCAATCCCTTGAGTCGGGAAGATTCCCTGACGGAGGAAACGGTAACCTGCTCCAGTTTTCTTGCCTGAAAAAATCCCATGGACAGAAGAGCCTGGCAGGCTATAGTCCACGGGGTCGCAAAGAGTCGGACACAACTGAGCATCCACATGCACGCACACACGCACGCACGCACGCACACAAAAGAAGCCTATATCCTCCTTATCTTTAAGTGAACTCAAATTTCTCCTTTGAGGCCCAGCCCCCAAATCTCTTCCCACTGCTAAGTGCTGGGGGAACTGCCTCTAACAAACAGGGTACGTCCTTCCTCCCTTATGACATTGAGTGGGAAAGTTACTCCATTTTAAAGTCTCTTTCAGTTTTCCTATTCACATCATGGAGAAAACCTAAGCGAGGCCCCAGTTTGTCTTCAGCATTTCCCTAACACTTGCTGTGCTGTGCTTAGTCGCTCAATGGTGTCTGACTCTTTGTGTCTCCCATGGACTGTAGCCTGTCAGACTCCTCTGTCCACGGGGATTCTCCAAGCAAGAATACTCGAGAGGGTTGCCATGCCCTCCTCCAGGGGATCTTCCCAACCCAGGGATTGAACCCAGGTCTCCTGCATTGCAGGCAGATTCTTTACCAGCTGAGCTACCAGGGAAGGCCAACACCTGCTAATCTCTCCTTTCAATTAAAGGACAGCAGATCTCAAATTCAGCACCTTTTGTGAACAGCAGCAAACCAAGTTTTATAACTGCTGTGTTTTTATTATATTTAACTTGGTTTCTATTTAGGGCAAGAGATAGTAGCCTCTCGTTATGGTAATAACATAAAACTTCTTTAAAAATATTTTTAAGGGGTCCCAAAAAACAACAGATAAATTTTAAATAAACAACAGATTCAGGAAAAATTCTGATGTTACTCAAGGATCAAGCATGGTAAACACTGCTATATACTACTGCCTAAACCTTGACAGAACTGCCAGTTACTTTTTTTGTTCATTATATACGTACATTTCATCAAAGTATTCATGTACTATTTATACTAATGTGACAAGGCAAAAAAAATGACCATCATTTTTTAATGACCTACTACAATGTCAGCTGTATAGGATTTTAATTACCCACCACTTTTCAGGAACGTAACCTACCCATACCAGAGATGGGTATCCACTGCAAAATTTTTTTTTTTAATAAATATAATCATGTTGAATTACAATGATTTGTCTGTATGTGTTTCTCCTTGCAAGACTTACCTCTTTCGATGCAAGAATAGTTTCTTGCTCATTTTATGTTTCTTTAAATTACATACTCTAAAAATCAGGTATTAAAAATAATGAGCTCAGCTCTTTCCAGAAGATGGACAGACAAGGACAGTAAGGCTGTATTTAACATACTTGCTTCACTCACCCATTCAAGAAATGTTTACTAAACACCTATGAAGTGCTAGGCGCTGATGAACAGCACAGGTTAAGGTTTGCTCTTGAGGGACCCACATTCTCACAGGATACATGACATTCTGATGACAATTCTGAGTCGTCAGAGACTGGATTTCTGCAGGCCCTCTGTTTAGAATCCTCCGCTTACTCCTCTCGTGAAAGTGAAAGTGAAGTCGCTCAGTCCTGTCGGACTCTTTGCGACTCCATAGACTGTAGCCCACCAGGCTCCTCCGTCCATGGGATTCTCCAGGCAAGAACACTGGAGTGGGTTGCCATTTCCTTCTCCAAGGGATCTTCCCGACCCAGGGATCGAACCCAGGTCTCCTGCAATGCAGGCAGATGCTTTAACCTCTGAGCCACTCCTCTTAGTGGTCAGTTAAGTCCCACTCAGGCAGCCGGGCCCAGCCCAAAGTGAGAAGCCTTTACCAGCCTCCTGAGTCAGATATTTTCACACAGACTATTTGCAACAGAACGTTGCTTTCTCAACAAAACTACAAGTGCCCTGAAACAGGGACACAGTCATCTTGGTATCTCCATTACTCAGCAGAGGAACTGGTGTTTACCAGGTACTGAATCAACGTATAAATTTATAAATAATTAATAAACAAGCAACTGAATAATGAAGAGCAACGCTCCAGTTAGGAATCAGCCAAGCTGCTGCTAACTCAGTTCCAAAATGATTAAAGAACAGCAACAAAATTTAAGTTGGAGACACCTACTAACTTCCCAATGAGTATGTCTGAAATAAATAACTATTAAGGATGTCCAAAAAAAGGACATTTCTTTACAATGAAGAAATGTGTATCGTGAGGGGAAAACATGGAAACGACTGACACTTTCTAATATCTTTGGTTGACATTTTTGAAACAAAAGTAAAATATTGTTTAAAAAAACAGACTTGGTACCAACTACTCCTGGCACAAGTACAAGGAACTGAAAGACACACAGCTCTGAAGATGTAAGTACCTAATTCAAAGTCAGATAGTACCCAAAATTCAAATTAAGAGTGCAGCACTTTGTGTTATGACATCAAAACTCCAAACCCTACCAAAAATAAATATAATCCACAGGTCAATTTTATCCCCCCTCCCCCGATCCATTAATTAATTTTCCAGAGCTAAAAAAGAAAAACCATGAAAATAATGAAATTCAACACATAACAAAGAGCTTGTGGATTAAGCTCAGGTTTTATTAGACCACACAACTGACAGAATAAAACACCTGGACAGCTAATATACATTACTTAGTAAATACTAACGTATACACACTATTTTCATTTTAAAATCTTGGCTTTTTAAAATCTTATTTGAAATCATTACTAATGGGACAGTTAAACAAGATGAAGGATGAAAGACATTAAGTAAATTATGGTACGCCTTCCATGGACTTGTTTAGTTAATAAGTCATGTTATTTTGTGACCCCAATCAACTGTAGCCTGCCAGGCTCCTCTGTTCATGGGATTTCCCAGGCAAGAATACTGGAGTGGGTTGCCATTTCCTTCTCCATGGGATCTTCCTGACTCAGGCATCGAACCTGCATCTCTTCTCCTGTATTGTCAGGCATATTCTTTACCACTGAGCCACCAGGGAAGCGGCTTTCCATGTACTACCACATAATTACTAAGAGGGAGATAGAGGTACATGGAGGACTTCCCTGGTGGCTCAGACGGTTAAACGTCTGTCTACAATGCGGGAGACCTGGATGCCTATCAGGTTTCACTAAGTGAAAAAAAGCAAACTGCAGAATGATATGCAAGGTAAGATCCCAGAGGCAGTCCAAGGTTAGTTAAAACACAAATCCCAGAGCAAGACTTCTTGAGCTCAAATCTCAGTTTTGCTGCTCACTAGTTATGCAGCCTTTGGCTAATTACTTTTCCTTGCCTCAGTTTCTTCATATGCAAAAGGATGTAAAATTGAAACTTTGACGGGCATGTTCATAAGGTTGTGAGGGTTTAATGGGTTAACATATGTAAAGCACTTAACAAGAACAAGTGTTAACTATAATTAACTATAATTCTGAGGGAAAAAAAATTCCAAATCATATAGTATATGCATATGCAGGTAGGGAAAAAGTTTTTCATTTTTGCATTATTTTTAGTTTTTTTTCTTAAAGAATATTTATTACTTTAGTAATTCAAAAAAATTTTATAAGGAAAACATAATAAAAACTTGGCACTAAAAGCTCCCCTGCTTAAAGATCTGCTAGTACAATTACTTAAACACTCAGGACCAGACAAATTGTGTGAATAATTAAAACCATGAAATTTTCAAGTCCAGCAAAAAGGACACAGTACTTAATTTCTAGGTAAAGCTGAACAGTAACACACTATACACTAATAAGCAGAACTGCAATGGATTAAAATTATATCCCCTTTTCCTCCAAAGGCAGTAAGTAACACAAAATACCCACCTGATCTAGAAACATATCAGGAACTTTCATGTTATGTAAGCCTTAGAATACTCTACAAACCTTTGAGAGAGAGATTTCACCACCCACATGCTTTGAGGAAGCTTTCGTGCCCAGCATAAATTTAAGTTTCTTCCCTAAATACAGTGGGTGCACAAAACTACCAGATAGAAGAGCAGAAAGAGAACTTTGAGCTTCAGCTG
Source organism: Neotragus pygmaeus (assembly GCA_006410875.1). Taxonomy (NCBI): domain Eukaryota; kingdom Metazoa; phylum Chordata; class Mammalia; order Artiodactyla; family Bovidae; genus Neotragus; species Neotragus pygmaeus. Next base: position 13,239 of record SJYV01046960.1, read on the forward strand.
CATTTTTGCTGAGCTGTAATACTGGTAAAGCCTGTTTCAAGATCCAAGAGTACACCCTCAAATTTAAGGAAAGCATGTAAATAGCAGACTGACATGTCTGTGTCATCACATTTACCAAAATGATACTTCATAAAATTACAAACACTATCAAACTTCAAACAGCATTATTATCACTGTGTTCTACCTAAAAGGAACATTCTGGACCACAAAAAAAATAAATAAATCTCATTAGTCAAATGGCTTTACAAAAACAAATTAACCATTAAGATGCCTCCATAGAATTATGGAATTTTTAACTTTAGTTTACATAATGTCTACAAAAAAAGAAGTCAATAAATGTTAGCTATTATTGTCATTACTGCTATCATGATGTTTTGCAATGATGGAATAAAAACTTTACATGAATTTGAGCAAACTCTGGGAGTTGGTGGAGGACAGAAGAGCCTGGAGTGCTGCAGTCCATGGGGCTGCAAAGAGTCAGACTTAGCAAGTGAACAGCAACAAACAGAAACTTAGAGGAAAGCTTACTTAATAAGTTACTTTCCATCAGAATCCAAGTTGGCCACCAGGCCCTTGAATAATGCAATATAAAAAAGCACTTTGTTTTAGAGAAATTAAAGTTAGATTCCTTGAGTTCTAAAGAAGGTAAAGATGAAATAAATTCTGTAAAAAGAATTAGTCTATTCTTCCCTAAGCCTTTTGGACACAGAAATCCATATTTGTAAACATTTCGCAATTCTGCCATAAGGACTTACAGACCTAATGTATTTTTGTCAGGTAGTCAGGATTTATAAACAGTGGAAGTAAAATTAAGACATGGGTCAGAGTTCTCCATTAGAAAGTGAAAGGAGACAGTTCAGAGTGGGCTGAAAAGCCATTTAAAAAAGATAAGACTACATAAAAAAGAATGAAAACTTTTTCAGCCTAAGTCCTAAAAACTTTTAAAATAGATATACTTAGATAAAATTTGAATTGCTTGGGAAGATAATTTGATTCTGATCCTGAAAAAACAGGAAGAGGCTAACATCCCTTGATTAAATATTCTGTCTTTTAAACTCCCCCATATTAATCCTTTCAAAGATTCAGAGAAAATAAATTGAAAATATAAATTAGGAAGAGAGAAAAATAGAACTGAACACGTCTGACGACTAGTCTCCAGCGTGGGTGTACAGGCATTACACAGGAGCAAGACCAAGCAGGCACCCTTTCAGACAGACATCTTAAATTAATGAGCAGACATCTTGCCTGTTTATACAGTTACAGTCTGCTTAAAGCCTTGAATTGTTTGTCATCTTTTTATTGAAGTACAGTTTATTACAATATTGTGTTAGTGTCAGGTATACAGCAAAGTGACTCAGATATGTATATCTATCTTTTATCTATTGGCAAAGAATCCACCTGCCAGTGCAGGAGACCCAAGAAACGAGGGTTTGATCCCTGGATGGGGAAGATCCCCTGGAGTAGGAAATGACAATCTGATCCAGTATTTTTGCCTGGAAAATTCCATGGGCAAGAGGAGCTTGGTGGACTACAGTCCTTGGGTTCATGAAGAGTCGGACACAATTGGGCACACACACAAGAAGATAGATACATATAGATATCTACCTATATATTGATAGATATCTTTTTTAAGATTATTTTCCATTACAGGCTATGATAAGACACTGGTTATAATTCCCTGTGTCATACAGTAAATCCTTGTTGCTTATCTATTTTATGTATGAAGAAGTGAAGTGAAGTCGCTCAGTCGTGTCCGACTCTTCACGACCCCATGGACTGTAGCCTATCACACTCCTCCATCCATGGGATTTTCCAGGCAAGAGTTCTGGAGTGGATTGCCATTTCCTTCTCCAGGGGACTTTCCCGACCCAGGAATCGAACCCTGGTCTCCCGCATTACGGGCAGACTCTTTACCGTGGGAGCCATCAGGGAAGCCCATTTTATGTATAGCAGTCTGTATCTGTCAATCCCATACTCCTAATTTATCCCACCAACCTCCTACTCCCTTTTCCCTTTGATAACCATAGGTTTATTTTCTATGTCCGTGAGTCTGTTTTTGTTTTGAATATGAAGTCATTTGCATTATTTTTAGATTCAACATATAAGTGATATCATATAGTCTTTCTCTGACTTACTAAGTACAATATTTTCTAGGTCCACTCAAGTTACTGCAAATGGCAGTATTTCATTCTTTTTTATGTAGTCTTATCTTTTTTAAATGGCTTACAGAAAAGGTGAATACAAAGATAATTTTGGCTTAATATATACAATTACACTGTTAGCATTAAGTTATATTTTCCTTTTGGGTATAAATACTTAACAAGTATCTAGTTTATCTTCAAACTTAAAAATGAAAAGAAAAAAGACATTATAAAGACTCTTAGGAAGTCTGTATTTCTTAAACATTTGCTCAACCATTTATTTATTAAATATGAGAACGTGAAGTATCAACAGATATTCATCACTTTTTTTGATCTTTGAATTGCAGAGTTCAAAATTGGGTTTCAGCTTAGAAACAATGAAGAACTTCCCTTCTGAAAATAATTTTATAAAATCATGATACATACTGAAACATAATCCAAAAAATAAGAAAATATAGGTAAACACAAAGAAGGAAATTTTAATTATCCGTAATTTTACAAACCACAAGTCAAACAATTTGTGTCAAAAGCTTTTTTTGTACACAATATAGAAATTGTTCCTTTACAAATGAATTCTTGATTAGGATTTAAGAGTTAAAGCCACAAATAATTCTATGCAAACATACAGAATTTGTGTTCTAGGCAGTTCAAATGTGAAAAAACAAAAACACAGCTAAAATTTTTCTTACCTAAGAAAACATTAACTACAGAGAAGGAAATGTGTGTGGTGAATAAACATAAAGCTGAAGGGGAAAATTTAATTAGTCACTTGAGAAGAAACTGTTTTTCAATTATTTTTGGTTTTTCCTAAGCAACTACAAAGGATTCCACTTATTTTTTTTAACTTATTTTAAATTGGAGGATAATTGCTTTATAATGTCATGCTGGTTTCTGCTATACAACACTGTAACTCTGCCCTAAGTATACACATATCCCCTCCCTCTTGAACCTCCCTTCCATCCCCCCAATTCACCCTAAGGATCCCACTTATATCAGACTTTTTTTTTTTAATATATCAGACTTTAAACCCCTCAAAAAAAATCATACTTTATCCTGGAGAATGTGTAACCAACTCCTCAATACACTCACTACTAAAAATAATAATAAATAAAAGTGAAACATCTTACAGTTGGGAATGTATCTACTTTCCTACTTCAATTTTCTGCAAACATCAGGGGTAATTTTTCCAAATAAACTAATCTAAACTGAAGCATATTGCATTTAACCAGTGGCAGATTTTGTATCGTTAGGTGCACTCAACAAAAGTTAATACATATTGTTGCCATTTCCAGAATGCCATTCTCAGGCAGTATCACCTTGTATGGTGCTAAGTGTCACCACTGGAAAATCACTCACAAACTCACAGCAAAGCCGACTGGGGGAAGTGGGAAGTGACAACACTGTGACAGTGCCCAGGAAGGAACCAGAAGAGTAGTGGCTGTTTTCAAGTCAGGGCCGTGGCGTGAAGGCGGAAAAGGCTGAAAGCCCGCTGAAAGCTGGCATGCCAAAAGATAACCAGCAATTCCTGAGTGAAAGCCATCTTCCTGACGTTACTTCTGGGGTTAATCCTATATGACATCTATTTATCACCTCTATTATACAGAGGAGGAAACAGCTTTAGAGAAGTCAAATAACTTACTGCCTAATCATCCAGCTATCATGCAGCAGACAAGGAATTCAAGACTAGATTTGTCTGACTCCACACCCCACACTCTTCATTTCCCCAGGTTGCCTCTCTGGTTCTTCAGCATAGAGACTTCAGGTTCCCTGAGAGCAATGTCACTGTGGTGGGCTCTAGGAGGGAGAGATCCATCTGGAGGCAAATGGTCACATACTCTCATGGGGAGCCTAGATTTCTCAGCCTTTTTTCATCCCCAACTGCCTTTATACATAATCTTTTCTTCCATTTTTCCTTTTACAGACCTAATAATGCACTGGATGGATGGATGGATGGATGGGAGGGAGGTTGGGGCGAGCTGTTGACTTAGATGTTTATTTGATTTACAAACTCCTCTGTCCTTGTCTTTGTTCAAGTTGTTCCCTGTACCCGAGGCCTTTCTCCAGTATCCCTGTAGCTAATCACATTTACGACTGAATGTCCAGTTCAAATGACATATCCACACAGCACTCCCCAATCCTCACTGTCCCATTCAGTAGTAGTAGCTCCAATCTAAATTCTCTTGATCTTTTAGGTATAAATATATACAAATAATACGATGCCAGATAGGTACATGCTATAAATAAAATAAAGGGGTGGGGGAGAAAGAATGACGAAAGAGGCAGTGTAAGGACAGAGAAAGTATCTGGCAAGACCTCCCCAAGGCAGTGATTTGCAACACGGTGTGTTTAAGTCAACACAAATTATTTCAGCACCAACATCTATTTCACAAAAGACTCTTCCTCAGCTTTGCATACCCTCCCCAATCCTTTCTAGAAAAAGTCTGCTGCACTGGTTTTTCATTACAGCTATTATTTTAGAGGGGAAAATATCTCACACAAGATGCTGACAGGTGCTTTACAAACAGGTGCAAACTTCCAGTCATGCATATTCTGAAAAAATGTTAAGAGTGATTTGTCAGTGAGAAGTCTAAGGCAAAAAACCAGCGGAACCACAAGAATTTAAAATGAAATTTCAAGAAAAAGGCTTAGTAACTCTTCAGCTCTAAGCTGTACGTTTACTTTCTGTCATGTATGAAAAGAAGAACAGCAACAGGAAAACAGACTCGAAGAGAGACCCTGCAGTTTTTCACTTAATGATAGAAAAATTAGTCTGGGGAATTCCCTGGCAGTGAGTGCTCTCACTGCCAGGGTCCGAGTTTGATCCCTGGTTACAGAACTAAGATCCCACAATCCTCACGGTCTGGCCCACCACTCCGCATCCCAAAAAAGATAGAAAAATTAGAATATCCTCCCCCCCTTTAAAAGTCACACTACCTACATGATGTAAAGAAAAACAGCACACACTAAAATTTTCTTTCACAGACTTACACAAGAGTTTGGAGGGCTCAATTCCTTTAATCACTTAGAACCAGGAGGTGCCTTCACACAAAAATCTAAGGGCCAAAGTACTCACTTCCCTTTCTTCCTCAGATTATTTGGTTGATTTCTCAGTATCTTGAGTGAAATATCTGTGGTCCATACTCTTTTTCAAAACTATTACTCTGATTACAGTCAGATTTTTTTATTTCCCTGATTACAAAAATTCCCTCTTTCATCTACACTATTGTCCTATCTGCTTTGACTTTTTTCGTATTTAATGATCCAAATATTCTTGCAAGCCAACTTACAGATCCCCAAAACTTATTTCTGCTTCAGAAATTCTTAGTCTTTTTGAGCCATGGGTCTCTTTGGTAGTCTGGTGAAGCCTATGGACCCCCTTCTCAGATTGCTTTTAAATGCATAATTAACTATATGCAACCACAAAAGAAACTAATTATACTGAACTATTAGCAAAAGAATGAAAAAAAAACCCTGATATTGTAATATACGTGCACCTTTATTATCAAATTAAATAACAAGGTCTAACAGTGGGTCTAATACTACCATAATCCAAAGAAATTATAAGCATAAATGATACTTTTAAAATGTTTTACTGGAGTGTACCATAAATGATATTTTGAGATACCTGCAACAACTGTAAACATGACACAAAAATACCTATTATTTATATTGGTGACAAAGTCACAGGCATCGCTAATTCTACTGTGGTTTGTTGCTTATATTTATAAGTGAAGGAAATGACAATACAGTCATCAGATAATAAAGACGTGTTTTGTTCTCATTCTAGTTCAAGGAGCTCCTGAATTCTATCCACCAACTGGTGAATCCCACGTTTAAAATCCTTTCTAGTTTAAAGCCTCGCTCAAACTGATTTTTAGCACAAATTTTAAAATAAAAACACTGAGTTCTCCTTTGACTCACCTCTCATCTGAACGGACCACCACGCCTCCCTGTTTTTACGCAGATTTACAGACAGAACTACCTGTTTATTTCTCTGCTTTGCTTAGCCAGCACCCGTTTAAATTTTGCCAGTCAATGAAAGACGAAGTTGAAGGAAAGGCGATGGAAGCAACCGACAGATTCTTATTTACAGACCTCCAACAGGAAGTGGAAAGATGCCAAGTACGGTGTGTATGTTTCTGGTAGGTGGGCTGCCCCTCCACCCCCAGACCGTTGAGTCCAGCTTGTCAAGAGTCTCCGAACCAAGACATCTTCACCAGCGGCACTCAGAGGATATAGATATTGCACCTTCTCGCCTCCCATTCTCAGTTCTCGCCTCTGGCTCTCCCTTCCCATCCCATCCCCCACGCGTCCCTCCCTCTTGTCCGCCCCAGGCTGCCTGGTCCCCTGCGCGCCGCCTCCTCTCCCCTCGGGGCCGAACCGTGTGCCCCCAGCCCCACTTCTCCCCTCCCTGGAGGGAAGGGCCCAGGGCCCAGGGGTCAGCTGGACCCGGTGGCCCGCCGTCAGGCGCAGGCTTCGGCCCTAGGCCGGAGCAGCACCGCCGCCAGGCAAGGAGCCCGCGCACTGGGCGCGGGGTGATCGGAGACGTGCACTTACCGAGAAGATCATGCGGAGGAGGGCACCGAGGTCTGCGTCGGACCGTCACTCGGCCTCGGAGCCGTCCCTCTCGCCGAGAACTGCCACGGCCGCTGGCCCCGCCGCCGCCACTCGCTAGTTGGCTTCCCTGCGTCCTGCGGCGGCGCTGCCGCCAAGTCATCGCGCTTGCGCAGAGCCGCGGCGACCTCTGGGACTGGTAGTTCGGACCCGCGGCCAGCGGCGCCTCTTCCGCTTTCACCCCCCACCCCCACTCCCGAGTCCGCCGCGGGCTGGAGCGGTCTTCCCCGGCTGGGTTACCGCGAAAGGGCTTCCGGAGACTTGTTCGCCAAAGACTCGCTCTTGCTCTCGCGTACGGTACCGCTGAATGTTAAAAAAATCCGTCTGAGCATGTGTAAAGTAAAACAATTTATAGCATTTATGTTTTAGGTGACAAGTTTCACTTGGCCAGAACACATCGTTCGAAACCCACATAGCTGTCTCTTCTTCCTTTCAGTTAAAAGTGTCACTAATTGTCTTTAATGACATCTGGGTCTTCAATCTTAAACCTGATTTCCCACTATGTTTATCAAATTTTACTTACTGTAAACTTGACCATACAGTTTTTAGGTCGGTTGACAATTTATTTAATACAATCTTTTAAAAATAACAATTCACATATATTCAAATGTCAGGTTAACTGAACACTCCTATAAACCTTAGAATTGGAAGACACCGTAAAAATCATTAGTCCAGCTTCCTCCCGGGCATGAATTCCCTCTTGTACACTCCGGCCAGGCCAGATAGGCGTCCGACTTCTGTTTCAACAGTTCAAATTTCAGAGCGCTCACTTCCTTAAGACAGCCCGCTCAACTGTTGGGCAGCGTTTAATGTTAGAAAGTTCTCCTGCTGAACCAAAATCTATTTCCCTTTTACTTCCTTCCACTGCTAGTAGTTATGCTGCTTACAGCAATATAGAATGTTTTCCCCTTGATAGTCTTTCAAAAACTTGAACACAATAATTATATCCTCCAACACTAGGCGTCTCTAGCCCCCCAAAAAGTGATAATTGTCAGTTTTGCAACAACTTAAATATGATTCAGCTCCCAGACTGCTTTCCATTTAGTCATTCTCCATGATGTATTATATCTTTAGAAATTGTCAAAATTTGCCTCGGATTTATTGCCTCTTTTTTTTTTTTTTAATCACAAGAGCATTCTGTGGTAAGCTCATCAGGTATTATTGCTATCATATTGCCATTCAACTGACTCAAGAATTCGATTAGAGATTATTCCACAGCTCTATTATAAAACATTGTCCAAACCAACCAGAGGCTTCCTTTGTGGTTCAGATGGTAGCTGCTGCTGCTGCTAAGTCACTTCAGTCGTGTCCGACTCTGAGCGACCCCATAGACGGCAGCCCACCAGGCTCCCCTGTCCCTGGGATTCTCCAGGGAAGAATACTGGAGTGGGTTGCCATTTCCTTCTCCATTGCATGAAAGTGAAGTCGCTCAGTCATGTCCCACTCTTTGCAACCCCATGGCCTGCAGCCCACCAGGCTCCTCCATCCATGGGATTTTCCAGGCAAGAGTACTGGAGTGGGGTGCCACTGCCTTCTCCATCAGATGGTGGAGTCCACCTGTAATGCAGGAAACCTGTGTTCAGTCCCTGGGTGGAGAGGATCCCCTGGAGGAGGGCATGGCAATCCACTCCAGTATTCTTGCCTAGAGATTCCCATAGACAGAAAAGCTTGGTGGGCGCATAGAGTCGGACATGACTGAGCAACTAACACACACACACACACACACACACACACACAGCAACCAGTGAATGAAAAAAAGCAACAGAATATAGTTTATTATTTAGGGTAAAAGGATAATCACATAGATTAAGGATCATAATAATAAACTAAGTTATAAAGTGCATTCAGATTCTTGGTGAAAATGTTCATCATGTTGATGGGCCATGACTTTAGAAAGGAAGTAACACTTCAAATTTACTGAATGGTTGGATTTCAAGAAAGAAATGGCATATCACTAAGGAAGAGTCCAGCAAAATGAAATGCATTCACAATTTGCTCTCACTTAACACTGAGTACAGTGCTATAAATGGGGTGGAGCACACAGGCCAGGTTAAAGGGGAAGGAAAGAGCCCCCAAAGTTACAAAAAGTTCTTAAAGGTTGTGAAGAAATTGCAGTGTGTAGCAAGTAAAAAGAATACCAGGATGGTCAGTTAGTCATTCTGAGTCCTCTGTCGACCTATAAATGAAGAACTTGACCTAGGTAAGTAGTTTTCAATATTTTCTTCCAGCTAGTACTTCCAAGGAACACAACCTGCACATCCGAACAATGGATCACTGGACTCCTTGATGGCACAGCAGCTAAGAATCCACCTGCAAATGCAGGGCATTCCAGCTCCACCCCTGGTCCAGGAAGATTCCACATGCCACAGAGCAACTAAGCCCCAGAGCCGCGACTACTGAACTGTGTTCTAGAGCCCCGAAAGCCAGAACGACTGAGCTGTGCTCTAGAGCCCTGAGAGCCACAACGACTGAGCCTGTCTGCAGCTTGTATACCTAGAGCCCAAGCTCCACAACAAAAGAAAGCAGCTCAGTGAGAAGCCCATGCACGGGCAACGAAGAGTAACCCCCACTTGCCCCACCTAGTTGTACAAAGCAGTGAAGACCCACCGCAGCCAAAAAAAAGGAGAAAAGGATCACTGTAACAGTAATTCTTATGGAACATGAAGATTATTCTGAACAGTTTTTACACAAAGGAAAGTGAACTCAGGAAGTGAAAAGATGTTCAGATTAATAGTACTATTAATAGATGTTCAATTAATAGTACACTTTATAGGAAGAGAGGGCTTCCCTGATAGCTCAGTTGGTAAAAAATTCACCTGCAATGCAGGAGACCCCCAGGTTAATTCCTGGGTCAGGAAGATACNTCAGATTAATAGTACTATTAATAGATGTTCAATTAATAGTACACTTTATAGGAAGAGAGGGCTTCCCTGATAGCTCAGTTGGTAAAAAATTCACCTGCAATGCAGGAGACCCCCAGGTTAATTCCTGGGTCAGGAAGATACCCTGGAGAAGGGATAGGCTACCCACTCCAGCATTCTTGGGCTTCCCTTGTGGCTCAGCTGGTAAAGAATCTGCCTGCAATGTGGGAGACCTGGGTTTGATCCCTGGGTTGGGAAGATCCCCTGGAGAAGGGAAAGACTACCCACTCCAGTATCCTGGCCTGGAGAATTCCATGGATTACAGTCCATGGGGTTGCAAAGAGTAGGACATGACTGAGTGACTTTCACTTCACTACAAAGGAAGAGAACCCCATTTTGTTCACCACTGTCTCTCTGGAACCTGCCATACTACCTACTTAGGATGTAATACATATTTTCTTTAAAAAAAAAATGAATGGGATGAATAAACAGTGAGCTGTGGTCAAAGCCCTTTTCTTCCCACATCACCGAACTTTCCTTGACATACAGAGAAAATGAAACTACTTGTTCATAGCCACAGAAATCATGCGGGATCTAGATTAGAGCTCAGTTCTTGAGACTCTCGACCTCATAATCCCCAGACTACTCTGCCACAGAAGCAGAGAGCAGTGACAAACTCAATATTTTTTAAGTGTTCTCTTTCCTTTTGTTTGTACTTGGAGGCAAGTACAGCCAGTACTTGGAGGCAAGATGAGAAAGCAGGTGCTACGCCAAGGGATTTGAGGGGCTTTTGGTGTTTCCAGATAAAAATATTTTTTCCTCATGTCCATGATAGTTCCCTGAAATGTCATCATTAGTGATAGAAACATTGAATCCTGGATGTTAGAGCTGTATCAGAGATCATCTACCCCAAAGTTGCATTCATTTGAATTTGGAGGCTGTTCCTCAAGAGATCCTGATTAAAAAGTACATGCCCCTGGAAAAAAGTAAAATGTACATGATTGTGCATCTATACGTAGGAGAGAAATATGACAGTTAATTGAGAGNCCCCAAAGTTGCATTCATTTGAATTTGGAGGCTGTCCCTCAAGAGATCCTGATTAAAAAGTACATGCCCCTGGAAAAAAGTAAAATGTACATGATTGTGCATCTATACGTAGGAGAGAAATATGACAGTTAATTGAGAGAAAACTATACCAGAAAGAAAAATAGGGTCATATCTAGAAAGAAATAAAAATTAGGAAGAGGGAGAGCAAGGTGAAAGAGAAACAAAAACAAAGACTTCATTTATGTGAAATTTTACTTATTTGGCATGTGTTTGGGAAATGAATTAGTTTGAAGCAATGGTACATACTTGGTTTGTGCAAAGATTAATTTTAGTGTCTCATCTGAGCCAATTAAATTATAAACTAGGTGATAAGTAAATATAGGAATAACATGAATAGAAACCAATAAGCAGAGAGTTCATAATTTTACTATTAATAAATTCTGAGACTGTATTTTCAAGTGTAAAACAGAGACGTCACCAATCCTATCTATCCCATTTCCCTAAATGATTATTAGGATAAATGGTTATAGGGTAAAACCAGAGGATGCAGGTCAAATCTTTTTATCATGTCAAAATACAAATGTTATACTTTGACATAATTCAAACTCAAACAGCTGGCAAACATTCAATGCTAAAGGCTTAGTTGTTTTCTGTTTACTACATTTCTTGTATAAAGTCTACTTTCAATCCAACAAGTAATATATTCATTCTTCTTCTTATAAAATATATATATGATACACAACATGGATGGGCCTAGAGATTATCCTACTAAGTGAAGTGAATCATACAAAGACAAATATGTGATAGCACTTATATATAGATTCTAAAAAATGATACAAATGAGCTTATTTACAAAACAGAAACTCACAGACTTAGAAAACAAACTTATGGTCACCAAAGTGGAAAGGTGGGAAAGTGAAAGTGTCTGACTCTTTGCGACCCTATGGACTGTAATCCACGGAATTCTCCAACCCAGAACACTGGAGTGGGTAGCCTTTCCCTTTTCCAGGGGATCTTCCCAACCCAAGGGTCAAACCCAGGTCTCCCACATTGCATGTGGATTCCTTACCAGCTAAGCCACAAGGGAAGGCCAAGAGCACTGGAGTGGCTAGCCTATCCCTTTTCCAGTGGATCTTCCTGACCCAGGAATTAAACTGAGGTCTCCTGCATGGCAGGCGGATTATTTACCAACTGAGCTATCAGAGAAAGGTGGGGGAGATGGATAAATTAGGAGGTTGGGATTAACATATATACACTACTATATATAAAAAAGATAATCAATAGGGACCTACTGGATAACATAGGGAACTCTACTCAATATTTTGTAATATAGAAAAGAAATCAGAAAAATAATAGAGGTATGTATAACTAAATCATTTTGCTGTACATCTGAAACTAACAAAACATTGTAAATGAACTATACTCCAATATAAAATGAAAAACTTTATTAAAAAGTGAATAAAAAGAAAATTAAAATTTTAAATGTATACAATATAAAGAGGTCAAAAATTCCTCTTGATTCCCATCTAATTCCATCCAGAAGCCAAGCTTGTCATCTTGATAGGTATCCATCCAGATCTGGCAAATGGTGGGGTGTTTAACACAAATAGAATCACATTGTACATATTGTTCCATGTAACACTTTTTTCATGTAATAAATCCTGGCATCTTTCCATATAGATACATAAAAATCTACTTCATTGTTTTGAACCTTACACAATATTTCCATAGTATACTCTATCCTAGTTTAGCNGTGGCTGGATACCTGGAGTTCCTCTCGACTTTCCTGTTGAGAGCACCTCCTATTGAGATACATTGAGAACCCGGGAATCATTTTCCAACGAAGCCTGTAAATGAACCCTCATCTGCAGCAGAGGAGCGGAAAACAAGGCTCCTCTTGAGTTGTGACAGGACGCTCGGTGTTCCTCCTGAGTGCTGAATGCCATGTCGGGGAAATTCTTGAGTTGGTGCAAGGGTGTGAAAGACCCCTTCAAGGTTCAAGAGGGAAGGGGTCACTTCCCCTGAGACACCACAGAGGACAAGTTCCTCAACTCGCCTGGAGGGGAGGACCTCCTGGTTTTTCTCGAGTTGTGGCAGGCTCCTCTCAAGTTACAATGGGAACCTTACTGACCCGTCCCTGTGGCCTCAGGAAAGGCCAGTCTCCACGCAAGTCATCAGAGGCCTCTTGGTATTCCTGCTCAGTCGGGAATGGCCCCTAAGTCCTCGTCTGGAGCCGAGGCCTGAACCTGAGTTTTCCTCTCCAGTCGTTACATGGATCGTGGGGTGCCTCTAGAGGCTCCTCAGGGGAGTCAGGCCACGTCTCGAATGGAGACGTGCACATCCTCTTTCCTTTCGAGCTATAGCAGCAGGGTCAGACTTCTGTCGTGTGGAAACTGTGGTCTGTGGCTTTCCCTCGAGGCTTTCAACAGGGCTGAAACTCGTGCCAATGTGGTATGAGTCCATGCTCGGGTTGACAGTTGAGGAAGTGTAGGGAAATCAGGGTACTGTGGAGTGGATTGAGACATTTGGGAGTCTTTTGGCTTTTCTCCTTTGCTTTTCACTTCTTTGCACAGCTATTTATAAGGCCTCCCCAGACAGCCATTTTGCTTTTTTACATTTCTTTTCCATGGGGATGGTCTTGATCCCTGTCTCCTGTATGATGTCATGAACCTCAGTCCACTGTTCATCAGGCACTCTGTCTATCAGATCTAGTCTCTTAAATCTATTTCTCACTTCCACTGTATAATCATAAGGGGATTTAGGTCATACCTGAATGGTCTAGTGGTTTTCCCTACTTCCTTCAATTTCAGTCTGAATTTGGCAATAAGCAGTTCATGATCTGAGCCACAGTCAGCTCCCAGTCTTGTTTTTGCTAACTGTATAGAGCTTCTCCATCTTTGGCTGCAAAGAATATAATCAATCTGATTTTGGTGTTGACCATCTGGTGATGTCCATGTGTAGAGTCTTCTCTTGTGTTGTTGGAAGAGGGTGTTTGCTATGACCAGTGTGTTTGCTATGACCAGTGTGTTTGCTATGACCATATTTAATAGAGCACCTATTAGATCCAACCGTTAGAGAATCAAGTGGAACATCCCTGCCCTCAGGAAACAGGCAGTGCCATGAGGAGTTGAGACCTGGGTGTGAACATACCAGTGGCAGCCCTGAGATGGGACCCGGGGGGCCTGGGCTGAGGAGCAGCTGTGTGAGGCATGGGCTTCTCAGGGCCTTGGATGGCTCAGCGATAATGTGGGGATGGGGATGAGATGCCCCTTGGGTCAGTCCTGGACTCCGGGAGCAAACCCATGCCAGACCCTGACCAGCGCCAGGCCTCTAAGGAGTGACTCTGGCTATTACTGTGTGTGCTCCTCCCAGATGGCAGATGCCCTCCCTGCCCAGGTTCTTGGTGTGTCCCAGGGACCAGCCCTTGTCCACCTGGCCAGGTGTCTGCAGGTCTCTCTCTCGACATGGCTTCCTGCTCTAGGACATCTGGTATGACTGTCTCATCCCCAAAGCAGTGCCACCTATGACCTGCCCACCTCTGTGGCACTCTTAACACCTGGCAGAGCACTGGAATCATGGGGTGTGAACACCCATGCTGCAGGACAGCCCTCCAAATGCCCACGGTCTTCCTTTGCTCGGGAGATGTCTGGGGGTCTGTCAGTGGGCCTGAGACACCTGTAACACAGCATCACTAGGGCGCCCGGCCCCTCCTCCTTGCCCTCAGCAGGAGTGGATGCACCTCGCTAAAGCATCCATCCTAATCTTTGACCTTCCCTCTGTTCCCCAGCCTGTCTTGACATCCCAGGTTCCTCCCACACCTGCTGCCCTGGAGCTGTGAGCTGGTGGGTGGGGCTGGGGAGTCACTGTCATTCAGATCTAACAAATGGCTCTGGAAANAGCATCCATCCTAATCTCTGACCTTCCCTCTGTTCCCCAGCCTGTCTTGACATCCCAGGTTCCTCCCACACCTGCTGCCCTGGAGCTGTGAGCTGGTGGGTGGGGCTGGGGAGTCACTGTCATTCAGATCTAACAAATGGCTCTGGAAAACCAAAGTGCTGACTGACTGGGCCCTGGAGGGCTGCATGGGGAGGAACTGAAGCAGAGACATTGGGGGAAGAAACACTGGAGGGTTCAGCCAGGCAGACAGAACTCTGAAGGCCTCAGGCCTAGGCTACTACAGGGATGGCAGAGCTGCCAACAGCAAAGCTGGGAGGACGCAGAGGGGTGTGACCCATTCAGTCCTGAACAGCTGCCAGCAGGGGGCTGGATGCAGGTCACAAACACAGTGCAAAACAGGCAGAACAGAATTCTGGAGAGTTCTGACATTTAGGGAACAGAGGAAGAGAAGCAAGAAAACATGTGGGACCTTGAAGTCGCTCAGTCACCTGTCTGCAACAGAATGGCCTGAGCAGCCAGTGACGACTCAGCCTGGGGCCCTCTATCTGCTGTGAGAACCCCAAGGAGCCACAGCCACCTCTGGCTAGACCAGCAGGCCCACTGTGCTCACTCCAACCCCTCGTCCCCCAGCCCTTGTGACCCAGGGGCTCAGAGTGCCCCCGGCCTGCCTCCTCACCCCATCCAATTCAGTGGGCCTCCAGGCCTTCTCACCCTCTTACTGATAACTGCCCATTCTCTGCCTCCATTCAAACATACACTGATCAGGACAGAATGACACCCCAGACAGTACTAAGTATCTCAACCCCCTCCATCCCCAAATAGAGTCCGATCCTGCTGCTGCTCGCCCAGACCCCAGGGAAGCATACTGTCTCCCCTGACACACCCTTCCAAAGCTGTGCTCCCACCACCTACTCCAGCTGCACCATCAGTCTAGTAGCCTCCTCACCTCCTTGCTCATCGCCTCTGCCCAAATCCACACCCTCTTCTTCTCTGCTCCATCCCTAGAGCACCCTCAATAATTTCAATGGCCTCACCTTGGCCTCAGGGTTCTTCAAGACCCTCTTGAGCTATCTACTTGGTACCCCCTTCTGTGCACCTTGCCACCAGAAGGCACCCTGCTCCAGACTTAATGTGATTCTTATCAAATTACTCATGACTCTTCTTTTTTTAGAACTAGAACAAGTAATCCTAAAATTTATATGGAAACATAAAAGACTGAGAATTGCCAAAGCACTCCAAAGGAAAAACAACAAAGCAGGAGGCATAATCCTTCTAGATTTCAGACAATACTACAAAGCTACAGTAATCAAAACAGCACGGTACTGGCACAAAAATATGGATCAATGGAACAGAATAGAGAGCCCAGAAATAAACCCATATATCTGTGGTCAATTAATCTTCAACATAGGAGGCAAAAATATACAATGGAAGAAAGATAATCTCTCCAACAAGTATTGCTTGGAAAACTGGAGAGTCCTGTTGTAAATCAGTGAAGTTAGAACACACCCTTACACCACACACAAAAGTAAATTCAGAATGGTTAAAAGATTTAAGACATGACACTAAAAAACTCCTAGAAGAGAACATAGGCAGAACATTGTCTGAGATACCAGTGTTTCACAGGTCCCAAGGCAATAGAAATAAAAGCAAACAAATGGGACCTAACCAAACTTACAAGCTTTTGTGCAGCAAAGGAATCCATAAACAAAACAAAAAGACAACTGATGGACTGGGAGAAAATATTTGCAAACCACACAACCAATGAGAGCTTAATTTCTAAAATATACAAACAGAACATACAACTCAACAACAAAAAAACAAACAATGTGATTGAAAAGGGGGCAGGAAACCAAAATAGACATTTCCCAAAGAAGACACACAGGGAGTCAATAGGTACATGAAAAGATGCTCAACACTGCTAATTATTAGAAAAATGAAAATCAGAATAACAATGAGGTATCATCTCATACCACTCAGAATGGCCATCACTAAAAAGTCTATATAATAAATGCTAGAGAGGGTGTGGAGAAAAGGGAACCCTCCTGCACTGTTGGTGGGAATGTGAATGGGTGCAGCCACTATGGAAAACAGCAAGGAGGTTCATACTAAAAACAGAGTTGTCATATGATCCAGCAATCCCATTGCTGGGCATATACTCAGACAAAACCATAATTCAAAAAGATACATGCACCCCTATGTTCATAGTAGCACTATTCACAATAGCCAAGACATGGAAATGACCTAAACGTTCATCAACAGATGAATGGATAAAG
This sequence comes from Neotragus pygmaeus, assembly GCA_006410875.1. Classification (NCBI taxonomy): domain Eukaryota; kingdom Metazoa; phylum Chordata; class Mammalia; order Artiodactyla; family Bovidae; genus Neotragus; species Neotragus pygmaeus. The sequence continues at coordinate 30,072 of SJYV01046960.1, forward strand.
ATGTGGTACACATATACAATGGAATACTACTCAGCCATAAGAAAGAATGAAATAATACCGTTTGCTGCTACATTAATGGACCTAGAAATTATCATACTGAGTCAGAAAGACAAATACCATGATATCACTGATATGTACAATCTAAAACATGGCACAAATGAACTTATCTATGAAAACAGAAACAAACTCACAGACATAGACACTTGTGGTTGCCAAGGGGAAAGAGGGAAGGAGAGATGGATTGGGAATTTGGGATCAGCAGATGCAAACTATTAAATGTTGAAATGGATAAACAACAAAGTCCTATTATAACTGAATCATTTTGCTGTACAGCAGAAATTAACACATCACTGGGACTTCCCTGGCAGTCCAGTGGTTAAGACTCTATGCTCCTAATGCAGGGGGTGCAAGTTTGATCCCTGGTTGGGGAACTAAGACCCTATATGCTGAATAGTGCAGTCAAAAAAATTTTTTTTTAATTAAGAAAAGAAGACATTCTCCACCAGGGCCAGGGAGCTGAGATACTTCCCCTCTGACCACCTGTTCTGCCCTCACCCCAACTCTCACCCCCATGGAAGCTGCCCATTGGCCCCTTGGGAGTCTCTGGGACCAACTCTCCCTGTTTTCTAGGTTGTCAATCTCTCCTGGCTCCCCTAGTTCCCCACCCAGTCTAAACTGCCTGCCCCAGCACCTCACCTGGAACACGACAGTGTTACGTTTCAAATGACTGGGTGAATGAATGGATTATAGAATGAATGAACAAAGGGATCAGTTCAGTTCAGTCACTCAGTCGTGTCTGACTCTTTGCGACCCCATGAATCGCAGCACGCCAGGCCTCCCTGTCCATCAGCAACTCCTGGGGTTCACTCAAACTCACATCCATTGAGACGGTGATGCCATCCAGCCACCTCATCCTCTATCATGCCCTTCTTCTCCTGCCCCCAATCCCTCCCAGCATCAGAGTCTTTTCCAAAGATTCAACTCTTCGAATGAGGTGGCCAAAGTACTGGAGTTTCAGCTTTAGCATCATTCCTTCCAAAGTACACCCAGGGCTGTCTCCTTTAGAATGGACTGGTTAAATCTCCTTGCAGTCCAAGGGACTCTCAAGAATCTTCTCCAACACCACAGCTCAAAACATCAATTCTTCAGTGCTCAGCTTTCTTCACAGTCCAACTCTCACATCCATACATGACCAATGGAAAAACCATAGCCTTGACTAAACAGATCTATGTTGGCAAAGTAATGTCTCTGCTTTTTAATACTCTGTCTAGGTTGGTCATAACTTTCCTTCCAAGGAGTAAACATCTTTTAATTTCATGGCTGCAGTCACCATCTGCAGTGATTTTGGAGCCTCAAAAAATAAACTCTAACACTGTTTCCACTGTTTCTCCATCTATTTCTNTCTCTGCTTTTTAATACTCTGTCTAGGTTGGTCATAACTTTCCTTCCAAGGAGTAAACATCTTTTAATTTCATGGCTGCAGTCACCATCTGCAGTGATTTTGGAGCCTCAAAAAATAAACTCTAACACTGTTTCCACTGTTTCTCCATCTATTTCTCATGAAGTGATGCAACTGGATGCCATGACTTAGTTTTCTGAATGTTGAGCTTTAAGCCAACATTTTCACTCTCCTCTTTCACTTGCGTCAAGAGGTTCTTTAGTTTCTCTTCACTTTCTGCCATAAGGGTGGTGCCATCAGCATATCTGAGGTTATTAATATTTCTCCTGGCAATCCTGATTCCAGCTTGTGCTTCTTCCAGCCCAG
>SJYV01046962.1:0-13172 GCA_006410875.1 Neotragus pygmaeus
ATGTTCCTCGTTTCCTTGAGTTGGGTGTTTGAATAGTGAATGCCGTAGTGAAGGTTGCAGTGCCTGCCTCTTTTGGAATTAAGATTTGCTCTGCCTATATACCCAGGCATAGAATTGCCTGATCATCTGATATCTTGATTTTCATTGTCATCCCTCCTAGGGTAGACCTTCGAAACAAGGAGATATGGGGTTAAGGGTGGGCATCACCTGCAGAGCTAGAAAGAAGCTGGGTTTTTCAAGTTTTTGTGTCCACGGGTATCACCATGACATGGGTCCACTAAGATTGGGTTGGCTCCTGGCTGGCCCATCTGCATCAGGAAAAAGTGTTCCCACCCAGAAGCGAGCAAGAAATAATAGCCTGAAAGAGGGGCTCAAATGCTAGAATATCCACTGCTCATCCCTACACCCACCATTTTTCAGTCTTGGGATCCAAGCCTGGTCTGGTTGCTGGGATGGGGCCCCAACTGAGCTGAAGGAGTGGAGAGAAAAGTGAGGAGTGCAGCTCTTGTGTGTGTGTGTGTTTTGATTTTATAGGAACAGCACTGATTTACAGTATGTTTTTGTTGTACAGGTACACACAGAGGATTCATTGACACATCTGCAAATATCAAGTTTTTGAAACTTTTGTTCTAATGCAGGTTATTAAAGCATTTGGACTAGCACTTTGTTGATGACGTATTTTAATATATATTAGCATCTATAGCTTTCTCCCAGCTCCTAATTTCAGGTTTAGGTAGGGGGAGTGGTGGTTTGTTTTGTTTTTCTCACCTTTTGCCTTTGGTAAGCTGTGTTTGTTTTTTAAGTTTTGTGTATTTCTTCCTGTAATGTAGTTCCCTTTTTTGAGTTTTCCCTTCCACTACTATGTAATAACACTTTGTCTCTCTATCGGTACTATATTTTATTCAGCATCATCATACTTAGGTGCATTCATGTTGCTGAGGTACACATTACTGTGCTCCTTTTTATGGCTTAGTCATATCCCAGTGTTTCTCTGTGTCACTTTTTGCTCCACTTTCATTTTTCCATCGCCATGTTCATACATCACCTTTCTGAAGGAGTTCATGCTGACATGAACTTGCGGGACCTGTGTCTTTTCGACAGAAGGCTTCCTCCCCCTGTATGCCCAGGCACAGAACTGCCTGATCATCAGGTGGCTTGGTTGTCAGTGTCTTAAGGGACGCTCCATAGTGTTTTGCCTGTGGCTCTATGCAATTTTCATTTTCTCTAACAGCTTAGGAGGCTTCCCACCTCCCCGAGACCTTCCCCAGCGTTTGTTGTTCCTGAATGTTTAGACGATAAGCACTCTGACTGGTGGGTAATGATACCCTGGTGCAAGATTCAATCACTTCTCCTTAATCTCTATGGATGTGTATGTTCTTTTCCTGGGTGATGGTGGATTTTTTTTTCTTTTTCTTTCATTTACTTGGTGTGAGTCATACTTAACTGCTGAGACTGGCTTCTGGAAAGACGTCCTGATTTGCATTGTTTTTGCCCCTGCTCTTTCCTCCCAGTCGTCTTGTGGGCCGGGGTCCTTCCCAGCCCTTCAGGCTTTGTGAAATTTCAGTGCCCAGAAGCACTCATGTGACCATTGTCGTTAATGTCCACAAGGCGGCAGCACTTTTTCATGCTCAATTCTGTTTCTGGGGAAAGCAGAACCCCAGTGGATCTGGGCTTCCACGGTGGTCATTGGGAATGTCCTGGGCCAGAATAATGCCTGAGGGCTTCTGTCTTCCTAGGGCTTCCCTCTGAGCCTTCACCTCAAGAACAAGTCTGAAGCTCTGCATGGAGGTCCCCTGGAGGGGGTCCTGGCTAGGGGAGGCCTTTGAAACAAGGCAGTTGCAGCATTAAAGATCTCATTACCTGGAGAGGAGGAGAGCAGCTGGGTTTTCCAAACTCTTTCTGCCCAGGGCCTCCATCATTATATGGGTGCATTCAGATTGGGTTTGGTCCTGGCTGGTCTGTCTGCATCAGAGAATCTGTGTTCCCATGCAGAGAGGAACAAGCAATACCGGTCTGAAAGGGGCTCAGATGCTGAGACACCATCCCTTCCTCCCTGGACCACACCATGTTTCAGCCTCAGGATCTCAACTTACTCAGGCTGCAGGGACCTGGCATCAACCAGGCTGAAGGAGTTTAGAGAGGAAGAGTTCAGTTCTTTTTTTTCCCTCTCTGTTTTGTTTAAATCTTTATAGGAATATCATTGTTTTACAGTGTGTTTTTTATTGCATGTGTCAGTTCAGTCACTCAGTCATGTCTGACTCTTTATGACCCTATGGACTGCAGTATGCCAGGCCTCCCTGTCCAACTCCTGGAGTTTCCTCAAACTCATGTCCACTGAGTCAGTGATGCCATCCAACCATCTCATCCTCTGTCGTCCCCTTCTCCTCCCACCTTCAATCTTTCCCAGCATCAGGGTCTTTTCCAATGAGTCAGTTCTTTCCATCAGGTGGCCAAAGTATCGGAGCTTCAGCATCAGTCCCTCCAATGAATATTCAGGACTGTTCTCCTTTAGGATGGACTAGTTTGATCTCCTTGCAGTCCAAGGGACTCTCAAGAGTCTTCTCCAACACCACAGTTCAAAAGCGTCAATTCTTCTGTGCTCAGCTTTCTTTATAGTCCAATTCTCACATCCATACATGACTCCCGGAAAAACTGTAGCCTTGACTAGAGGGACCTTTGTTAGCAAAGTAATGTCTCTGCTTTTTAATATGCTGTCTAGGTTTGTCATAGCTTTTCTTCCAAGGAGCAAGTGTCTTTTAATTTCATGGCTGCAGTCACCATCTGCACTGATTTTGGAGCCCCCCTAATAAAGTCCGTCACTGTTTCCACTGTTTCCCCATCTATTTGCCATAAAGTGATGGGACCAGGTGCCATTATCTTGTGTAGAGACAGGCAATTCATTGATACCTCTACAGGTTCCATATTTTTGGAGCTTTCACTCTAATTCAAGTTATTAAAGCATTATGACCAGCTTTCCTTTTACTCTCAATTACATTTAGTTGATGTTGTCTTTTATACATGTATTAGTGTGTGTAGATTATTCATGCCTTCAAATTTCTGGGGTTTTTTCCCTCCTTTTCCCTTTATTGAGCATAAGATAAATAAGCCAGTTTTTCTTTTCCAATGTAGTTCATTTGGCTGAGTTTTCCATTCCATCACTAATAATTACCACACAATGTTTGTGTTTTTATATCTAATTAATTTTATTTAGTAGTTTTATATATGTGTCCATCTGGGTTGCTGAGGTGGATGTCCATTCATTCTTCATCATGGTTCTGTCAGATTGCATTGTCTCTCCGGGCAACTTTTTGTCCTAGTTTCGTCTCTTCCTGGATACCCTCCCTGCTTGCTTGACTTGTGTGCTTGGAGAGAGAGTGTGTAGTGACGGCTGCAGTGCCTGCTCTTTGGGAATAAGATTGGCTCTGCCTATATACCCAGGCGTGGAATTGCCTGATCATCTGATATCTTGTTTTTCAGTGTCGTCCTTCCTAGGGTAGGCCTTTGAAACAAGGAGCTGGAGTAAAGGACGGGCATCACCTGCGGACCTGGACGGCAGCTGGGCTCTCTAAGTTTTTGTGTCCAGGGTACCACCATGACGTGGGTCCACTAAGGTTGGGTCGGCTTCTGGCTGGCCCGTCTGCCTCAGGAAAATCTGTTCCTACCCAGAGGGCCCAAAATCTGTTCCTACCCACAGGCCCAAAAGAGGGTTCAACGCTAGAACATCCTCTTCTCCTCGTGAAATCCCACCTTACTTCAGTCTTGGGATCCAAGCCTGGTCTGGCTATGGGGACTGGACTCCAGTGGGGCTGAAGGAGTNGGTCCACTAAGGTTGGGTCGGCTTCTGGCTGGCCCGTCTGCCTCAGGAAAATCTGTTCCTACCCAGAGGGGAGCAAGAAACACAGGCCCAAAAGAGGGTTCAAAGCTAGAACATCCTCTTCTCCTCGTGAAATCTCACCTTACTTCAGCCTTGGGATCCAAGCCTGGTCTGGCTATGGGGACTGGACTCCAGTGGGGCTGAAGGAGTCTAGAGAGGAGTGGGGAGCACAGCTCTTTTTCTTTATTGCATTTTGAATTTTATAGGAATATCATTGATTTACAGTGCGGTGTTTGTTTTCCAGTACAGGTACAGATGGGGGATTCCTCAATACGTCTACAAACGCCAAGTTTTTGGAACTATTGTTCCAATACAGGTTATTAAAGCATTTGGACTAGCATTTTGTTGGTGACTTATTTGACTAGCTATGGGCCTGTATAGGTTACTCCCACCTCCTAAATCTGTTTGTTTTTCCCCCCACGCCTTTTCCCTTTGGTGAGTTTGTTTAAACTTCTTCATGTATTTCTCCCTTTAATGTAATTCCTTTCATTGAGGTGTCCATTTCTCTACTGTGCAATAGCATTCACGTTTGCCTTTCTCTGTGTAATATATTTTGTTTAGTATGGTCATACACAGGCCCACATGTTGCTGAAGTACATATTATTGCCTCCTTCTCTGTGGCTTAGTCACATTCCACTATTCCTCTGTATCACGTTTGTTCACGCTTGCTTTTTCCATTGCCTTGCTCCTTGAAAGGGTGTGTGCTGAGGTGAACTTGCGGTGCCTGGGTCCTTTGGGAAGAAGGCTTTCTTCACCTACACATCCAGGCACAGAATTGCCTGGTCATCTGACAGCTTGGTTTCAGTGTCTTAAGGACGCTCTGGGGTGTTCTGCATGTGACTCTGTGCACTTTTCATTTTCTCCAACAAATTCAGAGGCTTCCCACCTCCCCCAGACCTTCCCCAGAATTTATTGTTCTGGATGTTTACATGATAAGCACTCTGATCTCGTAGATAATGATACCCTGGGTGCAAGATTCAATCACTTCTCAACCGTTATCTATGTGGATATTCATTTCCTGGGTGATTTTAAATGTTTTTCCTGGTTTTTCGTTTACTTGGTGTGAGTCATACTTACCTGTTGAGATTAGACTCTGGAAAGTCGTCCTGATTTGCTTTTTTTCCTCCTCTTGCTCCTTCTTCCTGACTGTTTCTTGTGGACCCAGGGTCCTTCTCAGCCCTTCGGTCCTCGTGAAGATTCAGTGCCCAGAAGCAGTGGTGTGACCATTGTAGTTACACAAAGTGTCCACAGGGAGGCAGCACTTTCCCACACCTAACTTTTCTGGAGAACGCTGCGCCCGAGGGGCTCTGGGCTTCCAGGGTTGTCATTGGAAATGTCCTGGCCCAGAAAAACTCCTGAGGGCCTCTGTCTTCCTAGGGCTTCCTTCTCAGCCCTCACAGCGAAAACAAGTCTGAAGGCCTGCACCGAGGTTCCCTGGAGGATGTGGTCCTGCTTAGGGGAGGCCCTTGAAACAAGGAAGCTGCATTCAGGCTCTCCATCACCTGGAGAGGAGAGCAGCTGGGTTTTCCAAACTCCTTCTGCCCAGGGGCTCCGTCAGTATTTGGGTGCACTCAGATTGGGTTGGGTCCTGGCTGGTCCATCTGCGTCAAGAAATTTGTGTTCCCATGCAGAGAGGAGCAAGGATACAGGTCTGAAAGGGGCTCAAATGCTGGCACACCCTCCCTTCCTCCCTGAATCCCACCATATTTCAGCCTTAGGATCCCAGCCTGCTCAGGCTGCGGGACACTGCAGGGCTTAAGGCTTTAGAGAGGAGCACAGAGTGCAGTTCTTTTTTTTGTTGGGTTTTTGTTTTTGTTTTTGGCCTTCTCTCTTTCATTTTAAAAGCTCTAGAAATATCGTTGATTTACCCTGTGTTTTTTCATGTGTGTGCAGACAGGCAATTCATTGATACATCTACACGTGTCATGTTTTTGGAGCTTTCGCTCTAATTCAGATTATTAAAGCAGGATGACAAGCCTTCTTTTACTCTTATTACATTTAGTTGATGTTGTCTTTTATATATGTATTAGTGTGTGTGGATTACTCACGCCTTCAAATTTCTAGTTTTTTCCCACCTTTTTCTTCTATTGAGCCTAAATTAACGTTGATGAGTCAATTTCTCTTTCGTAACGTAGTTCTTTAGCTGAGTTTTCCATTTGACCACTAGGTAGTAACACAGGGTGTCTGTCTTTCTGTGTCTAATTTATTTTATCGAGTAGCTTCCTATTTGGGCCAATCCCTGTTGCTGAGGTGGATAGTAGCTTATTCTTCTTTATGGCCCAGTGAGATTGCATTGTCTCTCTCTAGGATATTTTGTCACAGTTTCATCTCTCCCTGGATACATTCCCCACTTGCTTGACTTGTGTGCTTGAATGGGGAGTGCTGTAGTGAAGGCTGCAGTGCCTGCCTCTTTGGGAATAAGATTGGCTCTGCCTATATACCCAGGCATGGAATTGCCTGATCATCTGATACCTTGATTTTTCAGTGTCATCCTTCCTAGGGTAGGCGTTTGAAACAAGGAGTGAAGTAAAGGACGGGCATCACCTGCAGACCTGGACAGCACCTGGGTTTTGCAAGTGTCTGTGTCCACGGATACCACCATAACGTGGGTCCACTAAGATTGGGTTGGCTCCTAGCGGGCCCATCTACATCAGAAAAATATGTTCTTACCCAGTGGGGAGCAAGAAGTATAGGCCCAAAAGAGGGCTCAAATGCTAGAACATCCTCTATTCCTCCCGAATCTCACCATACTTCAGCCTTGGGATCCAGGCCTGGTCCGGCTGCGGGGACTGGACTCCAATGGGGGTGAAGCAGTTTAGAGAGGAGTGGGGAGGGCAGGTCTTTCTTTATTGCATTTTGAATTTTATAGGAATGTCATTGATTTACAGTGTGGTGTTTGTTGTACAGGTATAGATGGATGCATCAATAATCTACACGTGCCGAGTTTGGGGAACTATCATTCCATACAGGTTATTAATGCATTTGGACTAGCATTTTGTTGATGACCTATTTTAATAGGTAGGATCGTGTTTAGTTTACTCCCAGCTCCTAAACCCATTCCTCCCCACACCTACTTTTTCTTTGGTAAGCGGAAGCTTATTTCAGTTTCTCAGTGTATTTCTCCCTTTAATGAATGTCTTTTATTGCATTTAACCTTCCACTAACTGGTAACATTTTGTCTTTCCCTGTGTAATGTATTTTATTTAGTCTGGTTATACATGGTCCACTCATGTTGCTTGAATGGTTCACATTATTGCACTCTTCTTGACAGCTGAGGTGCATTCCACTATTCTGTGTCACGTTTTGCTCGTACTTTCAATTTCCATTGCCGTGTTCCTACTTTGGCTCTGGGAAGGAGTGCTTGCTGAGGTGAACGTGCAGTGCCTGGGTCCTCTGGAAAGAAGGTTTCTCCACCTATACAGCCAGGCACAGAATTGCCTGGTCATCTGCTGGCTTGGTTCTTGTGTCTTAAGGACACTCTGGAGTGTTCTGCATGTGACTCTGTGCACTTTTCATTTTCTCCAACAGCTTCAGAGGCTTCCCAGCTCCCCCAGTCCTTCCCCAGCACTGATCTTTCCTGGATGTTTAAACAGTAAGCATTCTCACTGGTGGGTAATGATACCCAGGTGCGAGATTCAATTTCATCTCCTTAATCTTTATCCATGTGGACATTCTTTCCTGGGCGATTTTATCGTTTTTAATTATTTTAATTGGAGGCTAGTTACTTTACAGTATTGTGGTGGTTTTCGCCATACATACATCGACATGAATCAGCCACCGTGTACCTGTGTCCCCCGTGCTGAACTCCCCTCCCAACGCCCTCCCCACCCCGTGCCTCTGGGTGGCCCCAGAGCCCAGCTTTGAGTGCCCTGTTCCGTGCACCACACTTGCCCTGGTCCTCTGTTTTACATATGGTAATCTGCACGTTTCACAGCTATTCTCTCATATTGTCTCACCCTCCCCTTCTCCCCCAGAGTCCAAAAGCCTGTTCTTTACAACTGTGTCTCTCTTGCTGTCTTGCGTATAGTGTCGTCATTACTGTCTTTCTAAACTCCATATATATGTGTTAATACACTGTATTGGTGTTTCTCTGACTTGCTTCACTCTGTATAATAGGCTCTAGTTTCATCTACCTCTGTGGAACTGACTCAAATGCATTCTTTTTTATATCTAAGTAATATTCCATTGTGTATGTACCACAACTTCTTTTTTTTGAACTTAATAAATTTATTTTTAATTGAATAATTGCTTTATAGTATTGTCTTGGTTTCTAACAAATAACAACATGAATCAGTCATAGGTTTACCCATACAAAAAATTTTTTTGCAAATATATTTTTTCTTACAGTCTGTGGTTTGATTTTTTATTTTACTTTTCTTTTAAAAATTTATTTATTTTAATTGGAGGCTAATTACTTTACAATATTGTGGTGGTTTTGCCGTACACTGACATGAATCAGCCACGGTTGTACATCTGTCCCCGCAGTTCCAAACCCCCCTGCCATCTCCCTCCCCATCCCATTGCTCTGGGTTGTCCCAGTGCATCAACTTTGAGTGCCCTGTTTCATGCCTCGAACTTGGACTGGTCATCTATTTCACATTTGGTATATTTCAGCTATTCTCTCAAATCATCCCACCCTTGCCTTCTCCCCCAGAGTCCAAAAGTCTGTTCTTTATATCTGTGTCTCTTTTGCTATCTCACATAAAGGTTCATTGTTACCATCTTTTAAAATTCCATATATATGCATTAGTATACCGTATTGGTGTTTTTCTTTCTGGCTTACTTCACTCTGTATAATAGGCTCCAGTTTCATCCACCTCATTAGGACTGATTCAAATGTATTCTTTTTAATGGCTGAGTAATACTCCATTGTGTATATGTATCACAGCTTGCTTATCCATTCGTCTGCTGATGGACATCTAGGTTGCTTCCATGTCCTGGCAATTATAAATAGTGCTGCAATGAACATTGGGGTACATGTTTCTCTTTCAATTCTGGTTTCCTCAGTGTGTATGCCCAGCAGTGGGATTGCTGGGTCATAAGGCAGTTCTATTTGCAGTTTTTTGAGGGATCTGCACACTGTTCTCCACAATGGCTGTACTAGTTTGCATTCCCACCAACAATGTAAGAGGGTTCCCTTTTCTCCACACTCTCTCCAGCGTTGATTGTGACTTTTGATGGCAGTCATTCTGCCCAGCTTGAGATGGTGCCTCATTGTGGTTTTGATTGCATTTCTCTGATAATGAGTGATATTGAGCATCTTTTCATGTGTTTGTTAGCCATTGGTACATCTTCTTTGGAGAAATGTCTGTTTAATTCTTTGGCCCATTTTTTGTTTGAGTTGTTTATCTTTCTGGTATTGAGCTGCACTAGCTGCTTGTATATTTTAGAGAGGAATTCTTTGTCAGTTGTTGTGTTTGCTATTATTTTCTCCCATAATGAAGGCTGCCTTTTCACCTTGCTTATAGTTTCCTTTATTGTGCAAAAGCTTAAGTTTAATTAGGTCCCATTTGTTTATTTTTGCTTTTATTTCCATTACTCTGGGAGGGGGATCATAGAGGATCTTGCTGTGGTTTATGTCAGAGGGTGTTCTGCCTATGTTTTCCTCTAAGAGTTTTATAGTTTGTGGTCTTACATTTAGATCTTTAATCCATTTTGAGTTTATTTTNAAAAAAAAAAATCAGACAATCTCAAATTGAGGGACATATCACAAAGTACTTGGTTAATATTTCTCAAAACTGTCAGGGTCAACAAAAGTAAAACAACTCTGAGGAACTGCCATAGCCAAGAGGACTCTGAGGGGACACAAGGACCCCACCATGACGGAGCAGTATCGTGGGTGGGATCCTGAAAACATTAGGTAAAAACCAAGACAATCTGAATAAAGTATTGACTTCAGTTAATAAGCATGTATCAACATTGACTCCCTTATTGTGAGGAACATACCATAGTAACGTGAGATGTTAACGATAGGGGATCCAGGAACTCTCTGTATTGTCTTATGTTTTCTGTAAATCTAAAATTATTGTAAAATAGTTCATTATAATGAAATAAATGAACCCATAAACACTGGGTACTGCATGTCTGATACACTATAACAGTAGATTCCTTTTTGTTTTTTAAGGTTTGAATTGCTTTTATTGGGGTGAGCATGGCAGGCCCACCATGCATAACAGTAATTCTGAACAGTAATTGTGTGGTTTTTCTTAATATAAATTTATTTAAAATAAAGTAGTAATTGTGTTTTTCACCATGGAAAAACATCAGAGGGTGGCCTGCGCCACAGAATCACCTAGAGTGGAGGCAAGCAGGTGGTGTACGGGCCCTGCCCCAGAAAACTGAGTCAGAAATTCAAGGCCAACCGGTCCTATGTGTGGCAGAAACTTGTCATTGCCTTTTGAGCTTTCAATGACATTCTCTAAATGCATACACTTATATTAAAAATTCAAATAATATCAAGTAAATAAAATAAGATGAAAGTCTGCCTTTATTTCCATTCCTCTTGCATTTATAAACACAGAGGGTCTTCTTTACACCAATGGAATCACTGGGAAATTAAGCACTGTGTTGTTTATTTCCCTCTGACTTTCACTTTCAAGGATCTTATATATTTTCCCTACCTTAGGTATTTGAAAATTATGTATTCTATTTCTATTTATCTGATGTTACACTTACATTCTGACAAAAGATTTTTAAGCATATATCTTCTGTCACTGTTGAAAATTAATCAGCATCCATAATATCTATACTCAAACAGTATAATGCTATTACCAAAATTTCACCCCAGTTCTGCTTTTTAAAAGTATCCACTATGGATAAATTTCAAATACAGGAAAGAATAGACCAAAGAATACAGTTAATTCCTCTATACCTCTCAGCAGATTCAACATGAGGACTATGTTCTAATTCAGGGCAAATTTCATTTCATCTGTATCTCATCCACTTGCTCCTCCCATATGATTTTGAAGCATATCCCAGATATCATATTATTTCACCTGTAAATTTTTAAATATGTCTCAAAAGAATATAAGGACTCCTTTTTAATATGTAACTATAATAACAGTGTAACAACTAAAAATCAACCAATAATATCAATTATCTAGTAAGTATCCAGAATTCTGTTTCATAAACGTCATTCACTGTTCCTTTCTTTTCTCTCTTTTTTTTAAACACCTTGTTTGAATTGGAATCAAATGAAGTCCACACATGGTAACTGGTTGAAATGTGTTTGCCTTTTCTTTACTCAATAGGTTTCCATTCCTTTTTTTTTTTTTTCCCTTTTCTTACAATTTGATGGGGGGGAAAAGGATAGTTTATCCTACAGTTTCCCAACTTGGGATTTTGCTGACTGCATCTCATGGGGTGTTGAACAAGTCCTCTGTTCTCTGCACTGGTAGTCAGATACAGGCTTGAACAGATTCATGCTGGATTCTTTTGACAAGAATACTTGCTGGATGGTGGTGTGTGCTTCCATCAGGAGGCACACAATGTGTCGCTGTTTTGCGGGATGTTAACAGTTAATAACACTCCAAGATCCAAAATTATGATATTCAAAATCTATTATTTATTAGCTGGAATACTTTCATTAAAATAAATGCCATCTTATGTACCTTTGCTCTACCTGCACAGTTAGTAAAAGGAAGTCAAGATATTAATAAATACTTAGTTCTTTCATTTACTGTTTTCACAATAAAGCTTGATTGCCTAGCATCCTCCAATAGTGACCAATTAGATTTACCTGTGTTGTCCTTGCTGGTTTAATACTGTTAAGTTGTTTGTTGTTCAGTCATTAAGTAGTGTTTGACTCTGTGACCCCATGGACTGCAGCACGCCAGGCTCCTCTGCCCTCCACTATCTCCTAGAATTTGTTCATTTATGTCCATTGAGTCGGTGATGCTATCTAACCATCTCATCCTCTGTCTTCCCCTTCTCTTTCTGCCTCCAGTCTTTCCCAGTATTTTAGGTTCCTTTCTCAGTATTAGGTTTTCCCAGTAGTAGCTTCTTTTCCAGTGAGTTGGCTCTTCACAATAGGTGGCCAAAGTATTGGCACCTCAGCTTCAGCATCAGTCTTTCAGATGAATATTCAGGGTTGATTTCCTTTAGGATTCATGGGTTTGACCTCCTAGCAGTCCAAGGGACTCTCAAGAGTCTTCTCCAGCACCACAATTTGAAAGCATCACTTCTTCAGTGCTTAGACCTCTTTTTGGTCCAACTCTCACATCCATACAGGACTACTGGAAAAACCAGTAGTCTAGATGGGTCTTTGACTAGATGGACCTTTGTTGGCAAAATAATATCTCCGTTTTTTAATACACAGTCTAGGCTTGTCATAGCTTTCCTTCCAAGGAGCAAGGGTCTTTTGCTTTCATGGCTACAGTCACAATCTGCAGTGATTCTGGAGACCAAGAAAATAAAATCTGTCACTTCTTCCACTTTTTCCCCTTCTATTTGCCATGAAGTGATGGGACCAGATGCCATGAACTTAGTTTTTTGGATGTTGAGTTTCAAGCCAGCTTTTCACTCTCCTTTTCACCTCATCAAAAGGCTATTTTGTTCCTCTCCGGTTTCTGCCATTAGAGTGGTTATCATCTGCATATCTGAGGTTGTTGGTATTAATACTATTATACACTTATGCATTTACACATGTAATATTCTTTGATCCACTGTAGTCATCATCCTCAGTGATGTTCACATTGTCCACCTTTGGGTAGTTGGAACCTCTTCAAGTTTGCTCCAGAGTACTGGCTGGGTTAAGACAAGCTATCACAACATAATATTTTGAGGTTCAGTTCAGTTCAGTCGCTCAGTCATGTCTGACTCCTTGTGACCCCATGAATCGCAGCCAGGCCTCCCTATCCATCACCAACTCCCAGAGTTTACTCAGACTCATGTTCATCGAGTCAGTGATGCCATCCAGCCATCTCATCCCCTGTTGCCCCTTCTCGTCCTGCCCCCAATCCCTCCCAGCATCAGAGTCTTTTCCAATGAGTCAACTCTTCACATGAGATGGCCAAAGTACTAGAGTTTCAGCTTCAGCATCAGTCCTTCCAGTGAACACCAGGACTGATCTCCTTTACAATGGACTGGTTGGATCTCCTTGCAGACCAAGGGACTCTCAAGAGTCTTCTCCAACACCACAGTTCAAAAGCATCAATTCTTTGGCACTCAGCCTTCTTCACACTCCAACTCTCACACATACATGACCACTGGAAAAACCATAGTCTTGACTAGATGGACCTTTGTTGGCAAAATACTGTCTCTGCTTTTGAATATACTATCTAGGTTGGTCATAACTTTC
>SJYV01046962.1:15900-30460 GCA_006410875.1 Neotragus pygmaeus
CTCTCAGGAGACATCTCCAACACCACAGTTCAAAAGCATCAATTCTTTGGCGCTAAGCTTTCTTCACAGTCCAACTCTCACATCCATACATGACTACTGGAAAAACCATACCCTTGACTAGACGGACCTTCATTGGCGAAGTAATGTCTCTGCTTTTGAATATGTCATCTAGGTTGGTCATATTTCCCTGTAAATGAAGCAACTGTAAATGTTCTTGTACAAGTTTTTCCGTAGACATGTTTTTTATTCTCCTTGGCTAAGATTGGAGTTGTATGGTAAATATATGCTTAACTTTATGAGAAACTACTAAACAGACTTGTGAAGTGATCAAATCATAGTACACTTCTATCCACAATATGAGCATTCTAATTGCTTCACATCCTTACCAACATTTGGTATTATTAACCTTTTGAATTCCAGCTGTTGCAGTGGGTATGAAGTGATCTCTTGTGATTTTAATCTGCATTTTCCCTAAAATGGCTGATGACACTGAACACGTCTTCATGCACTTATTGGCTAATCTTACATCTTCTTTTTGTGAGGTGTCTGTTGAAGTCTTTTAATCCTTTGTTAGTGTGTTTTTTTGTTTTTAATCACTACTCTGCAGAGATTCTTTTTATATCCTGGCACTTTTCCTTCATCAAATAAAATGAGGATAAAGTATTTACAGTATTTCATGGCTTGCCATTTCATTTCCTTGGATTTTGTTTTTAATTTTATTTCTTATTCCATCTCCACACTCCAGGATCTTACAACAGTTGCTAGCCTTCAATTGCTCAGCTTAAAATAGAAGATATCATTTATCAAGCACTTACTGTGGTCCCTCCACTGTACCAAGCCCATTTAATCCACTGCTCCTCACTATAATTCTGGGAGGCAAATCACATCCACCATATTGAATCACTGGGGAAACCAAAGTTGAAAAGCCTTCCAGTATCACCCAGCCAGGAAGTGGCCTACAGGCTCAAAAGCAATGCTGTTCAATGCTGGCTGCACATTCCAGTTTCCTGGGTGGAGATGGGGTGAAAACTACTGATGCCCAGGCTCCAACCACAGCAGTTCTGATTTAATTGGTCTAAGGAGGAACTCAGGCATGGGTATTTTTTTAAAACTCCCTGAGTGATGCTAACATTCAGAACCTCTGGTTTTAAATGAGCTCTGTGCTTCTCACTGCTGCTGAGTTTGGCTCTTAAGAGATTGCCTTGCCCACCATAGCAGAAAGAGTTAAGTGACAGGCTTCCCAGGGGCCATCTCTGTGTGTCATTTACTAACTATGCAAAGAGAGCGCATGCCTGGTGGGGGCAGTTCTCACTGTGCAGACTGGAGATAATTTGGGTTTTAATTTAAGGAGCTCTTTAAAACCTGCTCTCCCTTCCACCCCCACCTCCCCAGGAGACAGCATATCCAGACGTCAGCTTATAAAACCAGGTCCAATTTTGGAGGCTGCGGCAGTCTGGGGAGGCATCCAAGGTGTCCTTGCAGACAGGCCGTCACAGCTTGGAAGTGATGACTGCAGAGTGGTTTCAGTGTTGCACGCACAATGCTTCTCTTGCTGACAGTTTTCAATTTGCTATCATTTAGTGAGGCTTCCTCACTCGCTCTCCAAGGAAAGTGGGTACCAAGTGGGTGGGGGGGACTCTTTTTAGTATTCCACTGATCTGATGCTGCCTGTGGCTTTTAGAGGCTGAGCTGGGGTTCCTGAAAAGCCAACATTTTTATGAAATGGCAAAAGAGAGCAAGGCAGGGAGGGAGAAGTTTCTTGAGAATAAGACCCTTTTTCTCCTTGTTATGTTCACAGCCCATACTAATGAGTCCAAAAAATCCTTTCTTGTTCTGGAATCAGATCCCTGATGTCACTCGGTTGAGGGTAAGGGAGTGGATGAGTTCTATGTAATACTTATGTGGAGCTTTCCCATCATCACTTGCGTGTCAAACACAGAGTCTGCAGAACAATATTAGATATTTGTTTCTGGCCAATAAGCTTTCAGAGAGGATATGCAAGACATGCTGAAGGGAAACAAATGATGCATGTTAAAACAGATTCTTTCCCCAGAAAGCTCAGGCACTGTTTCGCAAAACAAGGAGATCTGAGTGTGGGGAGTAAAGATGAGGGCTGATGCCTGAACACCGCATCTGGAGCTGTGGTTTTCCAAGTGTGATCCCAGGGCCAAGGGCACCAGCCTCACGTGGGTCATGGTAGAGATGCAGATTCAGGGTCTGTCCTAGAGTCTGAAAATCTGGGGGTGAGGACCAGTCATCTGTGTCTTAAGGAGCCCTCCAGTGAGTCTGATGCACCTCAAAGTTTGAGACGCACTGATCTAGTCTAGACCCCCAAGAGCTAATCATGGAAAACTTGAGCCCTACTGAATTATAGGCAGGAGGCAAGGGGTGAAGGCCCTGTCTCAAGCTGTTTTCAGTCATTTTCTCCCAGGTGTAAGTGGGGAGGAAGGGGGTGGGTGATGAGGAGAACTCCACCAAGCAGCAAAAGCAGAGCAGCTGAGGAGGCAAAACAGCATCTTTCCTGACCTTGCAGTGAGGCTCCACAGGCAGCTCGGTCACTTTCCTGCAGAACTTCCCGTGGGAGGAAGCTACATTCCCGTGCGGTAACAGAGCAGCTACATGAGAAGGATCCCGTCTTCTATTTCAGGAGCACAAGGTCTGCAAAGAGCTGGAAGGGCTCCCTGATGGGTTAGATTTAGGGAGGTAGGAGGGTAGAAGGAGGTTTCCAGGAATAGACTCACCAGCCCACAGAAAGAGGAGCCTGCTCAGGCCGACCCAGCACAGGCTGGGTTGTCAGCCCTGACTGGTTGCTGTACACAACCTGCACAACTGTACATGGTGGGACTGCTCAGGAAACAGGAGCTTCACCAAAAAGGAGCATCACGCTCAGAACAAAGAGATAAGAAGGAGGATGCCAGGATTGGGGAGGAGGAGGTGGTGGATGAAAAGGAAGATAAGCCTGAGACGAGGGTGATTTAAGGGTACTTGAGATAAGACACATAGACGGCTGGGCTGAAAGTCATGAAAGAAGAGGTTTATTAAACTCAGTTTCCTAGAAAGAGGAGCCAGGCTACAGCATGCAGGGAGGCGATCCACAAGCACTGGGTTGGGTCAGGAGGCAGAGGGAGCAGGGAGAAAACATGGGCAAGAGTCTTTATTGTGGTTTCTCAAACTCTACATTCAAAAAACTAAGATCATGGCATCTAGTCCCATTACTTCATGGCAAATAGATGGGAGAAAAAATGGAAACAGTGGGAGATTTAATTTTCTTGGGTTCCAAAATCACTGTGGACAGTGACTGCAGCCATGAATTTAAAAGATGTTCGCTCCTTGGAAGAAAAGCTATGAGAAACCTAGACAGCATATTAGAAAGCAGAGACATCACTCTGCAGACAAAGGTCTGTACAGTCAAAGCTATGGTTTTTCCAGTAGTCATGTACGGATGTGAGAGTTGGACCATAAAGAAGGCTGAGCGCCAAAGAATTGATGCTTTCAAACTGTGGTGCTGGAGAAGACTCCTGTGAGTCCCTTGGAGAACAATGAGATTAAAGCACTCAGTCCTAAAGGAAAACAACCCTGAATAATCATTGGAAGGACTAATGCCGAAGCTGAAGTTCCAATACTTTGACTACCTGATGTGAAGAGCCAACTCATTGGAAAAAACCCTGATGCTGGGAAAGACTGAAGGCAGTAGGAGGAGACAGAGACAGAGGATAAGATTGTTGGATGGCAGTATCGACTCAATGGACACAAGGCAGAACAGTCTGGGAGACACTGAAGGAAAAGGATGTTTGGCATGCTGCAGTCCATGGCGTCGCAAAGAGTCAGACATGACTTAGCAACTGAACATCAAAGAGGAACAGGTGACACAGGCAGCAAGGAAGACTCAGTTCAACAAAGACAAAAAGTATAACATCCTTCATTAAACAGATCGTGTCAAAAAACTCATTAATTGTTTTTATACTGATTACATATTGACACGCTAACATTTTTGATATATTGGTTTGAATAAAATATACCATTAAAATTCATTCCACCTGTTTTTCATATTTTCAATGTAATTTAAAATTATATGCCACAAATAAGGGTCCTGCATGCCTAAACAAAGACTGAAGATCCTGTGTGCCACAACTAAGACCAGGTGCAGTCAAATAAATAAAATTACAGATGTGGCTCTCACATCCATACATGACCACAGGAAAAACCATAGCCTTGACTAGANAGTTGGCCAAGTAATGTCTCTGCTTTTGAATATACTATCTAGGTTGGTCATAACTTTTCTTCCAAGGAGTAAGCGTCTTTTAATTTCATGGCTGCAATCACCATCTGCAGTGATTTTGGAGCCCAAAAAAATAAAGTCTGACAATCGAAACTCAGGAATAAAGAATTAAAATAAGGCCTCTCAACACCATGGATGGAAGTCAGGAAAGTAAATGAGACAGAGAATGGCAATCAGCCTGTGATATCACTTAGAGGTGAAATTGGAAAACTTCATCTTATGAATGAATTTAGAACAGAGAAATCAACTCAGAGACATTAGAAAACGAAGCCAGAGTTTCCAAAGGAGAAAGGTGTGAAGGAAAGAAAAATTAGAAGGTGGTTGAAACCTATACACACTAATAGATACCTACATATGAGTGTGTGTGTAGAAAATAGATTGTCAAGAAGACCTACTGAATTATCATGGGGAATTTGACTCAGCTGGCTTTAATAACATCTACGGGTACTGAAACTGAAAATAAAGGGTACGTTTAAAGGTATAACAAAACTCCTTATTGTACATCTGAAAGAAGCATTGTAAGAAAAAAATAAAAAGAGGGGGGATAATTCTAGAAAAATTAAATGTAAAGCTATTGAGAGAGAAAAAAAAAGACAACAATCACTGCTACCCTACTTCTTTCTAGCCACCATTTCCCAGGCTATCTCATTTCTGCAGGCTGATCAGGCTTGGTCTCTAGACTGGGATGTCCTGGGGCTCAGGGAGCCAGGGAGGTGTCCCCAGAACACAAGCCCCCTTTGACCTGTTCTGCTCAGTCCAGTCTGCCTGGGACCACAGTCTCCACATGCAGACCATCCCCCAAGAGCAAATTCAAGCCTAGTGCATCCTGGGTATGGTCAAACCCCTGTGGTTGAAGAGCTTTGAAAAGCCAGCGGGTCTCCAGCTGATGCGGATCCCCACGCCAGCTGTCTGTTTCAAAACCCTCCCCTAAAAACGACAGCTGCCTCAAACACAGAGATTTTGCAGGGGCCAACATTTGTTGTGAGTGAAGTATTAGGGGGACGAAGTCAGACAGCAGAAGCCCTTAGGCTTTTTCGGGCCAATAGCATTCTAAATTGCAACTCACAGAGTCGGACACGACTGAAGCGACTTAGCAGCAGCAGCAGCAAAGCTCCTTTGGCCCCATTAAAGAGAGTGGGGAATGCGGAAGTGCTGCCGCCTTGTGGACACATCTCATAACAGCAACACTGAAACCTCTGCGGCAGGGCAAGGAGTATTCAGAAGGCCTGGGGCTGTCCAGGACAACACTCAGGAAATAGGCTGGGAAAGTTTCTGCCAAGAGATCTAAAACCCAAACAAGTTTTCAAAGAGCAGTTTCAAGAGGGAAACATACACACTGTTAACAATCAGGAAAAAAGGAAAAAGACACCTCCAAGAGCCTGGTCTACATCGTTAATGATCAGAGACAAGGGACTGAAATGCCGAGGAGGTGTCGCTTCACACAAGTCACAGGGAGGAGATATCCATATCGCTTTTATGAACCATAACTGCTGCAGTGGGTGCTGGGTAAAGGAAAAGTTGCTAAGCTGTCCCTAGCAATGAAAAATGTAAAGAGCTACCTGACAAATGCGCCAAGGTTTCTTGGGCAACTATGAAGAAAAATAAGCATTCATATCATCAGGCAGGCCCTCTATGCAAAGGAAACCTCCTCCATTGGAGAAAACACAGGCACCCCAGCATTCTCCACATCACCCAGTATTGACAAAGTCAAGACAATGAAGAGACCAAAATGTCCATGGACCAATGAAAGGATAAGGAAGACCTGCTGCAGAGAGACAAGGTAAACTTAGCCACAAAGCGTAACCAAGAAACCTTTCTCAGCAACATGGACGGAAGGAAGGAATGCACGTTCGATGGACAGATAAAGGCAAGTGTCATGTAATATCACCTGGAGGTTGATTTTATGTAGCAATTCACAACTGAGAAACAGACTCAGACTTTAGAAGACATGCTCCGTCTTATTAAAGAGGAAAAGGTAAATTCCGAGTGGCTGAAACTTGTACACACACAGACACACATATAAATAGACTAGGTCACCAACACAGACTCTGTATCACAGGAAATTATACTCAAATTTCTTGATAAAGTCTCTGAAATCTGAAGCTCAAAATAATGGGTATGTGTAGATGAATAACAGAATCACTTTTGAGATCAGCTGAAACCAACAAAACCTTGGAAATCAGTGATATTCCTAGAGAAAGAGACAGTAAAATACAGAGGGGAGATTTTGCCTACTGTAGTCTTCCCTGGTTTCCTTTTCCCAGGCTGGTGTCACATCCATGCAGCCTGAGACGTCTCAACGCTGGAATATATTGAGCACCAGGAGGGAAGGGAGGTTGTCCAGGCACATGAGCCCATTTGCAATGGTAACACCTGGTCCCCTAAGGTGGAACCACAGCCTCCAGAGGCAGGATGGCCTACCAGAAGCAAAAGCAAGCCTAGTGCATCCCAATGGAGAAGGCAATGGCAAGCCACTCCAGTACTCTTGCCTAGAAAATCCCGTGGGCGGAGGAGCCTGATGGGCTGCCATCCACGGGGTTGCACAGAGTCGGACACGACTGAAGCGACTTAGCAGCAGCAGCAGTGCATCCCAAGTATGGTACAACCTAAAAGGATGAAAACAGAAGCCCTAGGGCCTTTTGGTGATGCGTGGCATTCCAAATCACAATCCAGGAGGCCCAGTTTCACTGAGGCTGTGGTAGCCCCTCAACCAGAGTTCCGAAGGAAACAGCCATAAGGCCTTGAGATGCCTAGGTCACAGAAACACTGACATCTCAGCATCTGGGCACAAAATAGTCCCAGCCTAGGGGATGCAATCAACACTTCACATCCAAAAACGTCCTGGGGGAGCCATCAATAATATTTGAAGTCAGGATGGGTTTTGGGGGCCAATTTCTAGAGGTAAATATCACTCACAGCGTAACACATTATAAAACATTGACAAGATAAACCCAGGACATTGGCCTACATTGTTAATGATTAGAGGCAAGACCCTTAACATGGCAAGGGGGTATTCCCTCACACCACACAAAGTTTTTGTCCTTAAATATTTACGAACAATAAATGCCAGAGTGGGCATCAGGGAAAAAAGAAGCCTCTGAAGCTGTCATACATGGAATTCAAAGTGTAAAGGAGAAGAGTGTGGAAGATCCTTAGGGAACAAGATACACAGCAATCGCATCTTCAGGCATCCTCACAGCTGGACCCCTCTCCCTAAGCATCCTTCACTGGAAAGGACACAGACAGCCTGCTCCACAGCACTTATGAGAGACAGCAGCCAGGACGTGGGTGTGGCCCAGATGACCATGGACAGACAGACGGATGAGGAAGTGCCGCAGAGAAAGCCATGGAACAGAAGATGACAAGGCCTTTCTCAGCACCGTGGATGGAAGTCAATAACGTAAATGAGACAGAGAATGGAATCAGCCTGTGGTCCTCTTAGGAATTAATTTAAAACAGAGAAATCAACCCAGAGACATCAAAAAAGGAAGCCAGGGTTTCCAAAAAAAAAGGTATGAAGGAAAGATAAATTAAAAAGTGGTTGAAACCTGTACACACTAATAGACACCTGTGTGTGTGTATGAAATAGATCAACAAGAAGACCTATTGAATTATCACGGGGAATTTGATCAACAGGCTTTAATAATGTCTATGGGTACAGAAGCTGAAAATAATTGGTGCATTTAGAGGCATAACAAAACTCATTATTATACATCTGAAAGACAAGCATTGTAAACCAAGGATATTCCTTTAAAAATTAACTTACTGAAAAAAAAAAAAAAAACCACCACCACCGCCTTCTCTACTGCTTTCTAACCTCCTTTTCCTGGGCTAACATCAGTCTCTGCAGGCTGACCAGGCTTGGTCTCAAGGCAGGGATGTGCTGGGGCTCAGGGAGCCAGGGTGGCGTCTCCAGAACACGAGCCACTTTTGTACCTGTGTTGCCCAGTCCAATCTGCCTGGGACCACAGTCTCCACACGGATGCCGTCCCCCAAGAGCAAATTCAAGCCTAAAGCATCTCAAATACCGTCAAGCCCGTGTGCCGGAGGAGCTTTGAAAATCCCGCCGGTCTCCAGGTCTCCGGCTGATGCTGATCCCTATGCCAGCTGTCCGTTTCAGAGTCCTCCCCTAACAACGACAGCTGCCTCAAAGACAGTGGTTTTTCAGGGGTCAACATTTGTCGCGAGTGAAGTGTTGGTAGGAAGAAGTCAGACGACTGAAGCCCTCGGGCTTTCCTCTGGCACATGCCATTCCAAATGACAACTCAGGAACCAGTTTCACTAAGGCTCCTCCGGCTCCATCAGAGTGGGGAAATGTAGAAGTGCTGCCACCGTGTGGACACACCTCGTTACAGCAACACAAACTGCTGCAGGGCAAGGAATATTCAGAAGGCCTGGGGCCTGTCCATGACACCAGCACTCAGGAAATAGGCTGGGAAAGGTACTGCAAAGAGAATTGCAATCAAAATGAGTTTTCAGAGGCCAATATCAAGAGAGAGACATGACATAAACCGTTTACAATCAAACAGGGAAGATAGTGAGAGAGTCAATTCTTAGGTAGGCTGATAAGAAGGAACAGGGTCCCCAAGGAGGAGAAAGGGGTCTGGGGCTCTCAAGAAGGAGAAAAGAACAAACTTTTTTTTTCTACATTCCTTCATCTTAATCACACGAAATCACATTTTTTTCTTTAATTCCAGAACTGATGATTACACCACAAACAGCACTTACTATTAATAACAGCCATGATATGGATGTGGCTCAAATTTTCATGGACAGATGAATGTATAAAAAGTGCCAGAGAGACAATCGAATCTTAGCCATGAAGAAGAATTTTAGAAGGCCTTTCTCAGCACCATGGATGGAAATCAGTAAATGAGACAGAGAATAGCAATCAGTCTGATATCACTTACAAGTGGAATCAGAAAACTTATCAATGAATTTAGAACACAGAAACCAGTGCAGAGAGCTGAGAAAATGAAGCCAGGTTTTCCCAAGAAGAAAGGAGTGAAGGAAAGATAAATTAGAAGGTGGTTGAAACCTGTATACTAATGGACACCTGTGTGTGTATAAAATAAATCAAGAAATGCAACTCAGCTGGCTTTAATAATATATATGGGTATAGAAGCTGAAAAGAACAGGTATGTTTAGAGGCATGATGAAACTCCTTACTGTACATATGAAAGAAACAAGGATAGTAAACCAAGGATAGTCCTAGAAAAATTAAATGTAAAGTTAACGGGGACAAAAAAAAAAAAAGGAAACCACCACTGCGTACCCTACTTCTTTCTAGCCACCTTTGCCAGGGCTAATATCAAATCTCTGCAGGCTGACTAGGCTTGGTTTCAAGGCTGGGATGCCCAGGGACTCAGGGAGCTGGGAAATGTCTCCGGAACACTAGCCCCCTTTGCACCTGTTCAGTGCAATTTGCCTGGGACCACATTTCCACATGCAGGCCATCCCCCAAGAGCAAATTCCAGCCCAGTGCATCCCAAGTTTGGTCAAGCCCCTGTGCTGGAAAAGCTTTGAAAAGCCAGCTGGTCTCCAGCTAATGTGGATCTCTACTGCAGTTACCTTCTCAAAGCCCTGCCTTTCTCAAAGTGAAAGTGAAGTCGCTAAGTCATGCCCAACTCTTTGCGACCCCGTGGACTGTAGTCTGCCAGGTTCCTCTGTCCATGGGATTTTCCAGGCTCGAAGCCCTATCCGAAAAATGACAGCTGCCTTGAACACAGAAATTCGGCAGGGGTCGACATTTGTCGTGAGTGAAGTGGCAGGGGGAAGAAGTCAGACGACTGAAGCCCTCGGGCTTTCCTCTGGCACATGCCATTCCAAATGACGACTCAGGAAGGCCAGGGTCACTAAGGCTCCTCCGGCTCCATTAAAGGGAGTGGGGAAATGTAGAAGTGCTGCCACCTTGTGGACACATGTCATTACAGCAACACTGAAACTGCTGCAGGGCAAGGAATGTTCAGAAGGCCTGGGGGCTGTCCATGACACCCGCACTCAGGAAAGAGGCTGGGGAAGGTACTCCAAAAAGAATTGCAATCGATGCGAGTTTTCAGAGGCCAATTTAGGCCAATTTCAAGAGGGAAACCTGAGTCACACGGTTTACAATCAAGCAGGAAAGAAAAACACCCCCAGAGCCTGGTCTACATCGTTCATGATTTGAGACAAGGGACTCAAACGGCAAGCAGGCATCACCTCACACCAGAGGGAGAGAGGGGTTATTGATATTACTTTTATGAACCATAACTGCTGGAGTGGGTGCTGGGTAAAGGAAAAGTTCCCGAGGTGTTCGTGGCAATGAAAAATGTAAAGAACTACCTGGACATAGGTGCCGAGGTTACTTGGGAAACTATGAAGAAAAATAAAGCAATCGGATCTTCAGGCACAGCCATGCCAGGTCCTATATGCAGAAGAAACCTCCTCCATTGGAGAAGACACAGGCATCTCGACATTCCCCAGAGCACCTAATACTGACAAAAGTCAAGATAATGAAGAGGCCAAAATGTTCAGGGACTGATGAAAGGATAGGGAGACCTGCTCCAGAGAGAGAAGGTAAACTGAGTCATAAAGAAGCATAATGAAAAACCTTTCTCAGCAACATGGACAGAAGTAAGGGAAGTCCATACATTAGATGAAGGCAAGCGTCATGTGATATCACTTGGGGGTGGATTTTATGTAGCAATTCACAAATGAGAAACAGGCTCAGACTTTAGAAGGCATACTCAGTGTTATTCAAAAGGAAGGGAGGGAGGAGAAGATAAATTCTGAGTGGCTGAAACCTATACACACACGCACATAAATAGAACAGGTCACCGACATAACCCTGCTCTGTATCAGAAGAAATTATACTCAGCTTGCTTCCATAAAGTCTATGAAAAGCAAAGCTGAAAATAATGGGTATGTGTAGATGTATAACTGAATCATTTTTGAGATCATCTGAAAACAACAAAACATTGGAAGTCAGCGACACTCCTAGAGAAAGAGACAGTAAAATATAGAGGGGAATATTGCCGGTTGTATTCTTCTCTGGCTTCCTTTCCCTGGCTAGTGTCACATCCTTGCAGCCTGAGCATGCTAGAGCCTCGAGGCTGGAATATCCTGGGGCTCAGGAGGCTGGGGAGGTTGCCCAGGCACACAAGCTCCATTTGCTACAGTGGTGACTTGTCTGCTAGATTTGGAACCACAGTCTCCAGAACCAGGCCGGCAGAAGAAGCAAAAACAAGCCTAGCATGGGAACCATGTTTTACTCCTTTCTCTGAAATGACTCCTGGAATTTAATCTTACTTATTCCATCTTCTTGCTTACTCTCCCCTACCCTTAATTTAGAAGTTCTGGCTGACAATCAGCATTAGTTTGATGCTGTTCTGCACGCAGAACAAACCCTTTTTTCTTCAAAGACCTTTCTTTACCACTCTCCGGACCTCCAGAAGGACACCTCCTTCTGAATTCTGGTCAGATAAGTTACCAATGAAATATGCGCTGAGCGTGTTCTGGGGGAGTTGCTTCTCCAGGAGCTCTCCCTGTGCTGTCTCTCACACTCCTGCGTGTTTCGAGAATTAAGCAGTGCGAAACTGCTGCAACTGGCGCCAGAAAGGGGGCCTCCTGAAAGCTTGCTTCACATCCCCTCCTCAAGCCCGAGCAAGGGAAAAGGATGACCACTCATCCAGGTAGGAACTATGGCCTTCAAGGCTAGCGATGGACCGGTCTTCCAGACAGGCAGTGCTTTCGCTTCCTCTTTCTGTTATGGGTAACTCTCTCCCCAGCAGCTCGTGCATAAGGGTCAGCTTTCTTTTCTGCTTGCGCCGCTGAGTCTAAGGTTTCTGATTTGGGCTTTACTTCTTACGGTGATTTATATACTCACTGTTCTTGGTATCCACGAGAAGGGTGTTTGAACGTGTCTGATTGGTAACGAGTAAGTCGTTGGTTAAGAAATGGTGTAGGCATCGTTAATGTATGTCATCTAAATACTTGGAATTTATGTCATATTGCCGTTTCTGCCATGGAAGAGCGAGACACTGATCTTATTCCTCCGCCGGAGGCACCTCCCCGGCCTCCTGTTATGTCTCAACTCAGGAAAGTAAAGTCAACAAAGACTTCACCAGCTCATGAATTTGCTCAAGGACTTCCTAACATTTTCAAAGTTCTAAGGTAAAACGCGTGGTTAGAGAAGGTGTAGACAAAGAAGCTTTCTTCCTAGTGATGCTTCCTTCACTTCAGTTCAGTCGCTCAGTTGTGTCCGACTCCTTGTGACCCCATGAATCGCAGCATGCCAGGCCTCCCTGTCCATCACCAACTCCCGGAGTTCACTCAGACTCACATGCATCGAGTCAGTGATGCCATCCAGCCAGCTCATCCTCTGTTGTCCTAAGGCCCGCCTAACTGGATGCCAGGATGTCTGGCTCTGAGTGAGTGAGCACACCATCGTGATTATCTGGGTCCTGAAGATCTTTTTTGTATAGTTCTTCTGTGTATTCTTGCCACCTCTTCTTAATATCTTCTGCTTCTGTTAGGTCCATACCACTTTTGTCCTTTATTAAGCCCATCTTTGCTTGAAAATTTCCCTTGGTATCTCTAATTTTCTTGAAGAGATCTCTAGTCTTTCTATTGTTTCCCTCTATTTCTTTCCACTGATCATGGAGGAAGGCTTCCTTGCTATTCTTTGGAACTCTGCATTTAAATGGGTATATCTTTCCTTTTCTCCTTTGTCTTTCACTTCTCTTCTTTTCATAGCTATTTGTAAGGTCTCCCCAGACAACCATTTTGCCTTTTTGCATTTCTTTTTCTTGGGTATGGTCTTGATCCCTGCCTCCTGTACAATGACATGAACCTGTGTCCATAGTTCTTCAGGCACTCTATCAGATCTCATCCCTCAAAAATATTTGCACTTCCACTGTATAATTATAAGGGATTTGATTTAGGTCATACCTGAATGGTCTAGTGGTTTTCCATAGTTTCTTCAATTTAAGTCTGAATTTGGCAATAAGCAGTTCATGATCTGAGCCACAGTCAGCTCCCAGTCTTGTTTTTGGTGACTGCATAGAGCTTCTTCACATTTGGCTTTCAAATCCTAAAAGATGATGCTGTGAAAGTGCTGCACTCAATATGCCAGCAAATTTGGAAAACTCAGCAGTGGCCACAGGACTGGAAAAGGTCAGTTTTCATTCCAATCCCAAAGAAAGACAATGCCAAAGAATGCTCAAAATATCACACAATTGCACTCATCTCACACAATAGCAAAGTAATGCTCAAAATTCTCCAAGCCAGGCTTCAACAGTATATGAACCATGAACATCCAGATGCTCAAACTGGATTTAGAAAAGGCAGAAGAACCAGAGATCAAATTGCCAACATCCACTGGATCATCAAAGAGCAAGAGAGTTCCAGAAAAACATCTACTTCCGCTTTATTGACTATGCCAAAGCCTTTGACTGTGTGCATCACAACAAACTGGAAAATTGTTCAAGAAATGGGGAAACCAGACCACCTGACCTACCTCCTAAGAAATCTGTATGCAGGTCAAGAAGCAACAGTTAGAACCGGACATGGAACAATGGACTGGTTCCAAATTGGGAAAGCAGTATGTCAAGGCTGTATATTGTCACCCTGTTTATTTAACTTTTATGCAGAGTACATCATGCAAAATGCCAGGCTGGATGAAACACAAGTTGGAATCAAGATTGCTGGGAGAAATATCAATAACCTCAGGTATGCAGATGACACCACCCTTATGATAGAAAGTGAAGAACTGAAGAGCCTCTTAAAGAAGGTGAAAGAGAAGAATGAAAATGTTGGTTTAAAACTCAACATTCAGATAGCTAAGATCATGGCATCCGATCCCATCAATTCACGGCAAATAGATGGGGAAACAATGGAAACAGTGGCTGACTTTATTTTCTTGGGCTCCAAAATCACTGCAGATAGAGACTGCAGCCATGAAATTAAAAGGCACTTGCTCCTTAGAAGAAAAACTATGACCAACCTAGATAGCATATTAAAAAGCAGAGACATTATTTTGCCAACAAAGGTCTGTCTAGTCGAAGCTATGATTTTTCCAGTAGTCATGTATGATGTGAGAGTTGGACTATAAAGAAAGCTGAGCACCGAAGAACTGATGCTTTTGAACTCTGGTGTTGGAAAACACTCTTGAGAGCTCCTTGGACAGTAAGGAGGTCAAACCAGTCCATCATAAAGGAAATCAGTCCTGAATATTCATTGGAAGGACTGATGCTAAAGCTGAAACTCCAATACTTTGGCCACCTGATGAGAAGAACTGACTCA
>SJYV01046962.1:31132-42111 GCA_006410875.1 Neotragus pygmaeus
CACACAATTGCACTCATCTCACACAATAGCAAAGTAATGCTCAAAATTCTCCAAGCCAGGCTTCAACAGTATATGAACCATGAACATCCAGATGCTCAAACTGGATTTAGAAAAGGCAGAAGAACCAGAGATCAAATTGCCAACATCCACTGGATCATCAAAGAGCAAGAGAGTTCCAGAAAAACATCTACTTCCGCTTTATTGACTATGCCAAAGCCTTTGACTGTGTGCATCACAACAAACTGGAAAATTGTTCAAGAAATGGGGAAACCAGACCACCTGACCTACCTCCTAAGAAATCTGTATGCAGGTCAAGAAGCAACAGTTAGAACCGGACATGGAACAATGGACTGGTTCCAAATTGGGAAAGCAGTATGTCAAGGCTGTATATTGTCACCCTGTTTATTTAACTTTTATGCAGAGTACATCATGCAAAATGCCAGGCTGGATGAAACACAAGTTGGAATCAAGATTGCTGGGAGAAATATCAATAACCTCAGGTATGCAGATGACACCACCCTTACGATAGAAAGTGAAGAACTGAAGAGCCTCTTAATGAAGGTGAAAGAGAAGAATGAAAATGTTGGTTTAAAACTCAACATTCAGATAGCTAAGATCATGGCATCCGATCCCATCAATTCACGGCAAATAGATGGGGAAACAATGGAAACAGTGGCTGACTTTATTTTCTTGGGCTCCAAAATCACTGCAGATAGAGACTGCAGCCATGAAATTAAAAGGCACTTGCTCCTTAGAAGAAAAACTATGACCAACCTAGATAGCATATTAAAAAGCAGAACATTATTTTGCCAACAAAGGTCTGTCTAGTCGAAGCTATGATTTTTCCAGTAGTCATGTATGATGTGAGAGTTGGACTATAAAGAAAGCTGAGCACCGAAGAACTGATGCTTTTGAACTCTGGTGTTGGAAAACACTCTTGAGAGCTCCTTGGACAGTAAGGAGGTCAAACCAGTCCATCATAAAGGAAATCAGTCCTGAATATTCATTGGAAGGACTGATGCTAAAGCTGAATCTCCAATACTTTGGCCACCTGATGCAAAGAACTGACTCATTTGAAAAGATCATCATGCTAGGAAAGATTAAAGACAAGAGGAGAAGGGGAAGACAGAGGATGAGATGGTTGGATGGCATCACCGACTCAGTGGACATAAGTGTGAGTAAACTCGGGGGGTTGGTGATGGACAGGGAGGCCTGGTGTGCTGGGCCTCAGGTCGCAAAGAGTTNAAAGACAAGAGGAGAAGGGGAAGACAGAGGATGAGATGGTTGGATGGCATCACCGACTCAGTGGACATAAGTGTGAGTAAACTCGGGGGGTTGGTGATGGACAGGGAGGCCTGGTGTGCTGGGCCTCAGGTCGCAAAGAGTTGGACACTTCTGAGCAGCTGAACTGAACTGAACTGAGAGAAAGAAGGGACTCTTGATGTCTTCAGCATCCTTTTCACGGCAGGGCAAACTTCTCATTACGAATTGCCTCCTTCATTGTTTGTAAGGAACTGAAAGTCAGTATTCATGACAATGACATCTCTAGTTCATTTACTAAAGGGATTATAGAGAGTATAGGAGGTGGACATCAAATGATTCCCTGGGATTGGAAGGCGCTTGTAAAATTGGTTTTACCTACTGCCCAATACTCCTTATCGTCACAAGAATATAGAGATTATTGTCCTACTCTTGCTTTAAATAATCTTCAAAACAGCATCCCTATTGATAAAGATATGCCCATGGGAGAAGGACAATACATGACTGTGGTCACTCAAACTATCATGGATGATCGAACTTTTATGCAAGTCTCCGAAGCTGCTCATAAACCTTGGCCTCATCTACCAGATTTTACCGTCCCACAGGGATCCTTTTCTACTATAAGGCAAGGAGGAAGTGAACCTTACATGAGCTTTGTAGAAAAATTACAAAATGCTATTGACCAACAAATTGAAAATTTGGAGGCTTGGAATGTATTAGCACTGCAATTAGCTTATGAGAATGCAAATGAAGATTATGAGAATGCAAATGAAGATTGTAAACGAGGCTGATAGCTCATTCATAATTTGCCAACCACTAATACAGCAGTGAAAGTGGAGAGTGAAAAAGTTGGCTTAAAGCTCAATATTCAGAAAACTAAGATCATGGCATCTGGTCCCATCACTTCATGGGGAAACAGTGTCAGACTTTATTTTNCTCGATGGACATGAGTCTGAGTGAACTCTGGGAGTTGGTGATGGACAGGGAGGCCTGGCGTGCTGCGATTCATGGGGTAGCAAAGAGTCAGACACGACTGAGCGACCGAACTAAACTGAATATAGCAGAAATGATAGAAGTGTGTCAAACTATAGGAACAAAATCCCATAAAACTGCTATGCTAGGCACTGCATTAATTCCTCAAAAATGTTTTAATTGTGGCAAATCTGGACATAGCAAAAGAAAAACTACCATTCTGGTCAAAAGAAACCTCCTCAAAAATGTCCTTCTTGCAGTAGGGGCTTCCTTTGGGCCAATCAGCACTGTTCCAAATTGACAATAAGGGACAGCCTTTGTCATGAAACTACAAGCGGGGCCCACCCTGGCAGGGCAACGAGAAGAGGGAGAAAGAAAACCTGACTTGGAACGTGAATGCCATAGGATGGAGTCCCAACAATCCCTTTCCAAACACCAAGATGGCCCCAAACGAAAACTCATCTCAGATTTAAATGCCGCCACAACTGGCATGCAGGATGGGACCTTGTTATTACTGAAAGGTGTACTTTTGATATTATCAATGAAGTTAAACATATTCCTCCAGAAGTTTATGGCCCTTTACCTAAAGGTATAGTTGGAATTATTTTAGGCCTCTCCACATAACTATGAAAGCTATTCATATTTTACCAGAGGTAATTGATTCTGATTATTAAATTTATTAGGCAATATTCAAATTATGGCTCTCTCACATATTTATCAGTCAGTAGAGAAAGGGACAAAACTTGCAAAATTATTATTCTTGCCTTATTTTGAACCCTGAGCAAAGAAATAAATTAGGAAAGGAGGTTTTGAATCTACGAATGTGGCTTACTAGACTATGCTAGTTGTCTCTAACCTCCCCGCATTAACTCTAAAAATGTAACACCTTTCTTTCAAGGGTTTAATAGACACAGGAGCTGATGTAACTATCATCACAAAACAGGAATGACCCTCCCACTGGCTTTTAAAAAAGGCCCATGGAGAAATGTTAGGTGTTGGGGGATTCCAAGAAGCTTATAGTATCTTTCCAAAAATGTGTAAAGATCAAGAAGGGCATGTAGCTATTATTCATCCTATGTCATGAATATTCCTACAACTTTTGGGGGATGAGATATATTACAACAATATCAATTAAAACTACAAATAAGTTTACCCTAAGAGCCACTCTATTATACCACCATTACAAATTATCTGGACTGATGGCCTCCACCCCCATATGGATAGAGCAGTGGCCCATGAATAAAGAAAAAAATCAGGTATATAGAACGATTGGTTAAAGAACAATTAGATGCAGGACATATGGAGCCTTCCATGAGCCCAAGGAATACTTCCATCATTATTATCGCCCCCCCAAAATCAGGAAAATGGTGTTTAATTCATGACTTAAGAGCAATTAATGCTCAGATTAACTTCACCAAAGCTNTTAAAGAACAATTAGATGCAGGACATATGGAGCCTTCCATGAGCCCAAGGAATACTTCCATCATTATTATCGCCCCCCCAAAATCAGGAAAATGGTGTTTAATTCATGACTTAAGAGCAATTAATGCTCAGATTAACTTCACCAAAGCTCAGATTAACTTCACTTTGACTGTGTGGATCACAACAAACTGTGGAAAATTCTTAAAGAGATGGGAATATCAGATCACCTTACCTGCCTCCTGAGAAATCTGTATGTGGTCAAAAAGTAACAGTTAGAACTGGACATGGAACAACAGACTAGTTCCAAATTGGGAAAGGAGTACATCAAGGCTGTATATTGTCACCCTGCTTATTTAACTTACATGCAGAATATATCATGCAAAATGCAGGACTGGATGAAGCACAAGCTGGAATCAAGATTCCAGGGAGAAATATCAATAATCTCAGATATGCAGATGAAACCATCCTTATGGCAGAATGCAAAGAGGAACTAAAGAGCCTCTTGAGGAAGGTAAAAGAGGAAAGTGAAAAACCTGGCTTGAAACTCAACATTCAAAAAACTTAGATCATGGCATCTGGTCCCATCACTTCATGGCAAACAGATGGAGAAACAATGGAAACAGTGAGAGACTTTATTTGGGGGGCTCCAAAATCACTGCAGATGGTGACTACAGCCATGAAATTAAAAGATGCTTGTTCCTTGGAGGAAAAGCTATGACACACCTAGATAGAATATTACAAAGCAAAGACATTACTTTGCCAACAAAGATCTGTCTAGTCAAAGCTATGGACATGGGTTTGGGTGAACTCCAGGAGTTGGTGATGGACAGGGAGGCAGGGCGTGCTGTGGCTCATGGGGCTGCAAAGAGTCAGACATGACTGACTGACTGAACTGAACTGAATTGAAGGGTACAGAAACTGAAAATAATGGGTATGTTTAAAGACATAATGAAAGTCCTTGCTATATATCTGAAAGAAACAAGCATTGTAAACCAAGGATATTCCTAGAAAGATTAAACATAAAGCTGACGGAAAAAAAAAAAAAAAAAAAAAGACAAGAACTTCTGCCTATCCTACTTCTTTCTAGCCACCATTTCCTGGGCTAATGTCTCATCTCTGCAGGCTGACCAGGCTTGGTCTCAGCCTGAATGTCCTGGGACTCGGAGGCGTCCCCAGAACACGAGCCCCCTTTGCACCTGTGCTGCCCAGCCAATCTGCCTAGGACCACAGTCTCCACATGCAGGCCATCCCCCAAGAGCAAATTCAAACCTAGAGCATCCCAAGTATGGTCAAGCTCCTGTGCTGAAAAGCTTTGAAAAGCCAGCTGATCTCCAGGTCTCCAGCTGAGGAGGATCCCTAGGCCAGTTGCTATTTTCAAAGTCATCCCCTAAAATTGACCGCCGCCTCAAACACAGCGGTCAACATTTTTCGCGAGTCAAATAAGAAGTCAGACGGGCTTTCCTCTGGCACATAGCATTACAAATGACAGCTCAGGAAGGCCAGGGTCACTAAGGCTCCTTTGGCCCCATTAAAGAGAGTGGAAGTGCTGCCACCTTGTGGACACATCTCATAACAGCAACAGTGAAACCTCGGCTGCAGGGCAAGGAATACTTAGAAGGCCTGGGACTGTCAATGATACCAGCACTCAGGAAATAGGCTGGGAAAGGTTCCGCAAAAACTGAAATACAAACGAGTTTTCAGAGGCCAATTTCAAGAGGGAAACATCCCACACACCATTTAAAATCAAACAGGAAAGAAAGACGCCCCCCCCAACCCCTGCAGAGCCTAGTCTACATCATTCATGATCAGAGACAAGGGACTGAAATGGCAAGGAGGTATCAACCCACACCAGTCAGAGGGAGGGGTTGTCAATATCACTTTTATGGTCCATAACTGCTGGAGTGGGTGCCGGGTAAAGGGAAAGTTCCTAAGCTGTCCCTGGCAATGGAAAATGTAAAGAGCTACCTGGACAAATGTGCCGAGGTTCCTTGGGAAACTATGAAAAAAAAAGCATTCATATCATCAGGCACACCCATGCCAGGCCCTCTATGCAGAGGGAACCTCCTCTGCTGGAGAAGACACAGGCACCCCAACATTCCCCACACCACCCAATACTGACAGAAGTCAAGACAACTAAGAGGCCAAAATGTCCATGGACAATGAATGGATAAGGAAGAAGTGCTCCAGAGAGACAAGGTAAGTTCAGCTCAGTTCAGTCGCTCAGTCGTGTCCGACCCTTAAGGTAAACTTAGCCATAAGGAAGCATAACCAAAAACGTTTCTCAGCAACATGAATGGAAGGAAGGAAGGAAGCACGTACGGCGGAGAAAGGCAAGTGTCAGGTGATAACACTTGGAGGTAGATTTTATGTAGCTATTCACAAATGAGAAACCGACTCAGACTTTAGAAGACATCTTCAGTCTTATTAAAGAGGAAAGTTGGGAGGAGAAGATAAATTCTGATTGGCTGAAACTTATACACACACACAGATATAAACAGAACAGGTCACCAATTTAGCCTGACTCTGTATCATAGGAAATTATACTCAGCTTGTTTCCATAAAGTCTATGAAAACTGAAGCTGAAAATAACGTGCATGTGTAGATGCATAACTGAATCACTTTTGTGTTCATCTGAAACCAAGAGAAACAGAAGAGATTAAGAAGAGGTGGCAAGAATACATAGCAGAACTATGCAAAAAAGATCTTAATGACCCAGATAACTACTGTGGTCACTCACCTAGAGCCAGACATCCTGGAGTGGGAAGTCAAGTGGGCCTTACAAAGCATCACTAAGAACAAAGCTAGTGGAGGTGATGGAGTTCCAGCTGAGCTACTTCAAATCCTAAAAGATGATGCTGTGAAAGTGTTGCACTCAATATGCCAGCAAATTTGAAAAACTCAGCAGTGGCCACAGGGCTAGAAAATGTCAATTCTGATTTTAATCCCAAAGAATGCAATGCCAAAGAATGTTTAAAGTACTGCACAATTGCACTCATCTCACACTACCACAGTAATGCTCAAAATTCCCTATTGAAGCCTAGGTTCAACAGTACGTGAACCAAGAACTTTCAGGTGTTCAAGCTGGATTTAAGAAAGGCAGAGGAACCAGAGGTCTAATTGCCAACACATTTGGAAAATAGAAAAAGCAAGAGAATTCCAGAAAAAAACATCTTCTCTTTCATTTGACTACGCTAAAGCTTTTGACTGTGTGCATCACAAAAAACTGTGGAAAATTATTAAACAGATGGGAATACCTGACCACCTGACCTGCCTCTTGAGAAATCTATATGCAGGTCAGGAAGCAACAGTTAGAACCAGACATGGAACAACAGACTGGTTCCAAATTGGGCAAGCAGTACGTCAAGGCTGTATATTGTCACCCTGCTTATTTAACTTATATTCACAGTACATCATGAGGAATGCCAGGCTGGGTGAAGCACAAGCTGGAATCAAAATTCCAGAGAGAAATACCAATAACCTCAGATATGCAGATAACACCACCCTTATGGCATAAAGCAGAGAGGAACTAGAGAGCCTCTTGATGAAAGTGAAAGAATAGAGTGACAATGCTGGCTTAAGACTCAGCATTCAAGAAACTAAGATCATGGTATCTGGTCCCATCACTTCATGGCATATAGATGGGAAAAACAATGGTAACAGGACAGATTTTATGTTCTTGGGCTCCAAAATCACTGCAGATGCTGACTGCAGCCATGAAGTTAAAAGCCACTTGCTTCTTAGAAGAAAAACTATGACAAATCTAGACAGCATATTAGAAAGCAGAGACATTACTTTACTGACAAAGGCCCATACAGTCAAATCCAAGGTTTTTCCAGTAGTCATCTATGGATATGAGAGTTGTTCCATAAAGAAGGCTGAGTGCTGAAGAACTGATGTTTTTGAACTTCGGTGTTGGAGAAGACTCTTAAGAGTCCCTTGGACTGCAAGGAGATCCAACCAGTCCATCCTAAAGGAAATCAGTCCTGAATATTCATTGGAAGGACAGATGCTGAAGCTGAAGCTCCAGTAGTTTGGCCACCTGATGTGAAGAATCAACTCATTGGAACAGACCCTGATGCTGGGAAAGACTGAAGGTGGGAGGAGAAGGGGACGATAGATGATGAGATGGTTTGATGGCATCACTGACTCAATGGACATGAGTTTGAGCAAACTCTGGGAGTTGGTGATGGACAGGGAAACCTGGCGTGCTACAGTCCATGGGGTTGGAAGAGTTGGACACGACTGAGTGACCGAGCGGAACCAAACCAGCAGACTGCCAGGAGTCCCTAGGTTGTAAGTTCCTTATGTGCTCTATAAATTATGTCAGTAAGGGGTTAATAGCCAAGTCTTTTTTTCCAAATCTAAAGGTTGCTTTTTAATCTTTTTATGGTTTCCTTTGTAGCAAAGAAGATTATAAGTTGAAATGGTCTCTCTGTTCATTTTTTCTTTTGGTGTCACATTCAACAACAGGAGAATGTCATTGCCAAGTCATTGTTCAAGAGTCTTCCCTTTCTGAGTTTTATTTCAGGTCTTAAATTTAGATCTTTAATTCATTTTTATTAATAGGTGGCTTTTATGTATGGTATAAGAAGTGGCCTGTTTTTGTTTGGGGTTTTTTTTTTTTTGCATATTGCTATTGCTTTCCAAAGACCAGGTGTTGA
Source organism: Neotragus pygmaeus (assembly GCA_006410875.1). Classification (NCBI taxonomy): domain Eukaryota; kingdom Metazoa; phylum Chordata; class Mammalia; order Artiodactyla; family Bovidae; genus Neotragus; species Neotragus pygmaeus. The sequence continues at coordinate 39,448 of SJYV01046962.1, forward strand.
AGAGACTATCTTTTCACCATTGTACATTCCTTGGTCTTTTGTCATGAATTAATTAAACATACATGTCTAAGTTTCTTTTCTTTTCCACTGATGAATGTGTCTGTTTTTATGCCAATACCTTACTGGTTTATTAAATCTTTAACAATAAGGTTGTGCCAACCTTCCATACCAGGGGCAGAGTCCACTTGATAATGGTGTATAGCCTTCTAAATTTGCTGTTGAATTTGGTTATACTTTTGTTGAGAATTTTTGCATTTGTATCTTAATGGGTGCATTAGAAGCTTTTGGCAAAATTCAATACCCGTTCACGATAAAAACTCTAAACCAATTGGATATGAAGGAAATGTACCTCAACATGAATATGGCCATGTAACAAACCCATGAAAGTTGAAAATTAGGTGAGTGAGGGCGTTCCCTATTGGTCTAGTGGTTAAGACTCCATGCTTCCACTTCAGAGGGCATGGGTTTCATCCCTGGTCAGGGAACTGAGACCCCACATGCTACAAGGTGTGGACAAAAATAAATAATAAAATAAAATGAAAATATGTGATGCTCCAGTTTTGTTTATCTTGCCAAGATGGCTTTAGCTATGTAAGATCTTTAGTAGTTTCATACTTTAGGATTTGTTTTATGTTTTTTTTTAATTGCCATTATAATTTTGATATAAATGGCATTGAATCTATAGATCTTTGGGGGTAGTATGAATAATTTATCAATATAAATTCTTCCAATCCATGAGCATGGAACATATTTCTATTATAGATCTTCAATTTCTTCCATTAATATTTTATAGTTTTTAGTATATAGATGTTTTACCTTTTTCAAATTTATTCCTATGTATTTGTTTTCAATGTAATTGAAGATGGGATTGTTTCCAATTATATTTCTGATAGTATGTTGTCCCTATGTAGAAAAATAACTGCTTTTTAATATGGATTTTGTATCCTGCAAATTTCCTAAATTTGTATAGTAGTTCTAGCAAAATTGGGAGGGGGTGGGTTCTTTAGGGGTTTCCGATATAATATCCCACTGAAAATGAAGACAATTTTTCTTCTGACTTTCCTTCTTGGATACCGTTTACTTCTTTTCTTGCCTAATTGATTTGGCCAGGACATCTAGTGCTATGTTAAATAAATGTTATAGACTAATATCATTGTCTTCTTCTGACCATAGAACAAAAGCTTTCAGCTTTTCCCCATAATACCATAATGAGTATTATGTTGATCCTGGGTTTGTTATGTGGCCATTTTTAGGTTGAGGTACATTTCTTTCTATATCCAATTGGTTAAAGTTTTTATCATGAATGGATACTGAATTTTGATCAAAGCTTCTAATGCACCCATTAAGATACAAATGCAAAAATTCTCAGCAAAAGTATAACCAGTTCAACAGCAAATTTAAAAGGCTATACACCATTAACAAATTGAATCTACTCCTGGCATGGAAGGTTGGTACAACCTTATTGTTATGTATAACATATATAAGATATATATAAATCAAAAAGGGTGATATGCGATATTAATATAATGAAGATTAAATATTGATATATGATCCTTTCAGTAGATTCAGAAAAACCATTTGACAAAATTCAATGCCCTTTTTGACAAAAGCTTTCAAACTGGGAACAGAAGGAGCGTACCTCAAAACAAGGCCGTACAGTATAGACCCACAACTAACCTTATACCTAATGGTGAAAAACTGAAAGCTTTTCTTTAAAAATCAGGAACAAGCATATCCACCTTCACTACTCTTGTTAAAGACTGTCCTCTAGTCCTAACAGGGCTTCCCTGGTGGCTCAGCTGGTAAAGAACTCGCCTGCAATGCGGGAGACCTGGGTCCGATCCCTGGGTTGGGAAGGTCCCCCAGAGAAGGGAATGGCTACCCACTCCAGGATTCTGGCCTGGAGAATCCCAAGAGCAATCTGACACAAAAATAAGAAATGAAAAGGCCTCCAAAATGGAGAGGAAGAAGCAAAGATTTCTTTGAGAAAACATGATCTTATATATGACTCCCCCCCACAGAATGGTAGAACTAATAAATTCAGTCAAGTTTCAGGGTACCGAATCAACATATAAAATCAGTTGTAAATCTATACACTAACAACAAAATATCTGAAAGACATGAAGAAAATAATTCCATTTACAATTACATGAGAAAAATAACTAAGAATAAATTATCCAAGAGAATGAAAGACCTCTGTACTAAAAACTACAAGACGTGAAGGAAAGAAATTGAAGACAACACAAATAAATACTAAGATAGTCTGTGCCCATGAATTAAAGAATTTATCTTGTTAAAATGATCATGCTTCCCAAAGCACTATGCAAGCTCAGTGCAATCCCTATCAACCTATCAGTAGCATTTTTCACAGAAATAGAACAAAAAATTCTAAAATTTGCATGGAACTACAAAAGAAGTCAAACAGTGAAAGCAGTTACGAGAGGAAAAAAATTAGAGGCTGTGTGCTTCAAGATATGAAATTCTATTACAAAGCTAAAGACAGAATAGTATTGGTATAACAAACAGAAAAAAGAAATAAACCTACACATATATGGTCAATTAACATATGACAAAGAAGCAAAGAATACACAATGAAGAAATACAATAATCTCTTTAATAAACATTGTTGGGAAAACTGGCAGCCACATGCAAAAAAATGAAACT
>SJYV01046962.1:44145-84053 GCA_006410875.1 Neotragus pygmaeus
CAGAATGGTAGAACTAATAAATTCAGTCAAGTTTCAGGGTACCGAATCAACATATAAAATCAGTTGTAAATCTATACACTAACAACAAAATATCTGAAAGACATGAAGAAAATAATTCCATTTACAATTACATGAGAAAAATAACTAAGAATAAATTATCCAAGAGAATGAAAGACCTCTGTACTAAAAACTACAAGACGTGAAGGAAAGAAATTGAAGACAACACAAATAAATACTAAGATAGTCTGTGCCCATGAATTAAAGAATTTATCTTGTTAAAATGATCATGCTTCCCAAAGCACTATGCAAGCTCAGTGCAATCCCTATCAACCTATCAGTAGCATTTTTCACAGAAATAGAACAAAAAATTCTAAAATTTGCATGGAACTACAAAAGAAGTCAAACAGTGAAAGCAGTTACGAGAGGAAAAAAATTAGAGGCTGTGTGCTTCAAGATATGAAATTCTATTACAAAGCTAAAGACAGAATAGTATTGGTATAACAAACAGAAAAAAGAAATAAACCTACACATATATGGTCAATTAACATATGACAAAGAAGCAAAGAATACACAATGAAGAAATACAATAATCTCTTTAATAAACATTGTTGGGAAAACTGGCAGCCACATGCAAAAAAATGAAACTNTATTGGTATAACAAACAGAAAAAAGAAATAAACCTACGCATATATGGTCAATTAACATATAACAAAGAAGCAAAGAATACACAATGAAGAAATACAATAATCTCTTTAATAAACATTGTTGGGAAAACTGGCAGCCACATGCAAAAAAATGAAACTGGACCACTATTTAACACCATACGCAAAAAATAAAATGGACTAAAGACTTGAATGGAAAATGTAAAACCATAAAACTCATAGAAGAAAATGTAAATGTGGTAAGTTCCTTGAAATAGGTCTTGGAGATGATTTTTTGAATCTGACAAAAAAAAAGTGAAAGCAATAAAAGCAAATGGTAGGACACCAAACTAAAAAGCTTATGCACAAAGGAACCATCAACAAAATAAAAACAGAACCTACTGAATGACAGACGATATTTGCAGATCACATACAAATGAGGTGCTTATATCCACAATATTAAAATTCATACAGCTCTATAATGAAAAAAGAAAAACAGCAAAAATCCTGATAAAAACTGGACTGAGCAGAAAATGTAAATATATATTTTTTTCAAAAGTAGATACCTATATACATGTCCAACAGACACATGAAAAATGCTCAGCATCACTAAATTGGGAAAATGCAAATCAAAGCCACAATGACATAACCTCACACCTGGCTATTATCAAAAAGACAAAAANTGGGAATGTAAACTGATAGCAGCCACTGTGGAGAACAGTATGGAAGTTCTTTAAGAAGCTAAAATTAGATCCATTAAATGATTCAACAGTCCCATTCCTGGTTGTGTGTCTGGAGAAAATCATATTTAAAAAAAAAACAACCCAACTTTCACTGCAGTTCTATTTACAATAGCCAAGACATGGAAGCCATCAAAATGTTCATCAACAGGTGAACAGATAAAGAAATGGTATATAGAGGGAATGAAATTTTACTCAGCCATAAAAAAGAATGAAATAATGCCATTTGCAGCAACATGGGTGAACCTAGAGATGATCATGCTTAGAGAAGTCAGTCAGATAAAGAAAGACCAGGATCATATGGTATCACTTACATGTGGAATCAAAGATTGATACCCCTGAACTGTACAGAGTGAAACATGCTCACATACTGAGAAAACAAACTTATGGCTACCACAGCAGAAAGGTGGGCCGAAAGGATGAATTAAGAAGTTGGAATTAACAGGTACACACTAGTACTTATAAAATATATAGTCCACAAGGACCTATGATACAGCATAGGGAACCCTACCCAACACTCTGTAATAACCTATATGAGGACAGAATCTAAGAAGGGCTTCCCTTCTGCCTGCAATGTGGGAGACCTAGGTTCAGTCCTTGAGTCAGGAAGATCCCCTGGAGAAGATCCCCTAGAAGCCCACTCTAGTATTCTTGACTTGGGAATTCCATGAACAAAGGAGCCTGGCAGGCTACAGGGGACTTGTGTCTAATGCATGCATGTCTCTAATAATTAACAATGTTTTGCATCTTTTCAAGTACTCTTTTTTTTAAGCCGTGTGAGTAAAATTTACCTCTTGAAATTGGCATCTTGAAAGTCTGTCCTGTTTTGAATTCTTCGATTATCTACCCCAGGGCATTTCTTGAGGGCAAATGTCATTTAGAGTCTTGCAAGCTTGTGAATATTAAGTGCTTATAAGAGACATGCAAGGGGCTTCCCCAGTGGCTCAGATGGTAAAGAATCTGCCTGCAACACCAGGCAGGTTGAATTGAATTGAAGACCCAGGTTCAATCCTTGGGTTAGGAGGATCCCCTGGAGAAGGGAATGGCTACTCGATCCAGTATTCTTGCCTGGAGAATTCCATGGACAGAGGAGCCCAGAGGGCTACAGTCCACGGGGTTGCAAAGAGATGGATGTGCCTGAGCAACAAATGTACATATAGAGACAAACAAATCAAAACTACAATGAGGTATTGCCTTGCACCTGTTCAGAATGGTTGTTAGTAAAAAGTCTACCAACAATAAATGCTGGAGAGGATGAGGAGAAAAGGGAGGCCTGCTACGCCATTGGTGGGATGTAAACTGTTAACAGCTACTATAGAAAACAGTATGGAAGTGTCCATCAACAGATCAATGTATAAAGAAGATGTAGTGTGTAGACTATTACTCAGTCATTGCAAATTCTGCCACTTGCAACAACATGACTGCGCCTAGAGTGTATTATACCTGCTGAAATAAGCTAGTGAAAGCTCTGTGTTCTTGATTATATGTGGAATCTAAAAAATGCAAGAAAGGAATGTATATATTGATAACAAAATACTAGTAGAGTTACAGAGAACAAATTAGTGGTTACTGGTTGGAATTGTGAAGCAGGAGGGGGTTCTGGAGGCTGCAAGAAACAGACCCTGCCCTCCTAGGACACACACAAAATCTCTCATGTTCTCAGTGCCTGTGCAGAGTCAGTGGTTTGAAAGACACCTGGGTCAGACCTACTTGTGCATCTCAGAGAGCTTCTTAGAAAAGCAAGAGGCAGCTGGGACTCTGGTTAGGGATGGACACTGGCAGGCCACAGTCATTTCTCTTAATTCAATACTCCTATGTAGAAAATAAATAAGGATATATTGTACAAAACAGGGAAATATAGCCATTATTTTGTAATAACTTTAAGTAGAGCATAATCTATATATGTTGTACCACTGATACTAATGTGAAATTGTAAATCAACTATACTTCAATTTAAAAAATCCATAGTGTGACAGAATGGATTTTAAAAAATTATATTGTATACAACAGACTTCGTGAATCTTAAGGCCATATATAGTGATAAAGTTGAATAATTGGGAAAAAAAGATATTTCGTGCAAATGATATTTACCTGACTTGTCTACTGTCAGGCAAAAAAGATTTTAAGTCAAACCTCTCAAAGAAACAAAGGCTATACAATGATAAAGGGATTAATTAATCAAGAAATTATGAGTTATAAATATGTATGTATTCAGCATTGGAGTTGCTAAACATATCATATAAAGAAAATGTTAACACCCATGAAGGGGAAATGTGCAGAAATAAAATAATGGTAAGAAATATCAGCATGCAGCTGTCACCACTGTATAGATCATCCAGACAGAATATCAAAAAGGAAACACTGAATTTGAATGCACAAATGATAGCAAGAGAACCAGGCAGGACTATATGTACATTCCACTCAACAGCACCAAAATTTCCATTCTTTTGAAGTATACATATTAATAGAACATTTCCTAGAATAGATCAAATGTCTGGCCACAAAATAAGTCTTAAGAAACCCAAGAAGATTGAAATCATATCAAATATCTTTTCCAACCACAATGGTATGAAAATGAAATTCAGTATTAAGAGGAATGATGGAAAATTCAAGAACACTTAGAAACTGAACAACAAGCTCCTGAACAACCAATGCATACAAAATAAAAAGGGAACTTTAAAAAATCTTGAAACAAAATTGGAAACCTGAAGTACCTAAATTTAAGGAATACTACAAAAACAATTCAACTTGAAGAGTTATGTTTACAGTGATAAATGTATATATATATTTAAAAGTTCTTAGAGGGGATCAAGATGATAGAGCTTACCTCCTCCCATGGACACATGCAAGTTACAACTTACAGAGAAATTATCTCGGAGAATGACCTGAAGATTAGCAGAGAAAATTTTCCACAACTAAAGATATGAAGGAGAAACCCCAAGGTGAGTAGGAGGACTGGAAACATAGTTAGAACCTACAGCTCCAGAACAGTGACTCAAGCTGGAAGATATCACAACTGCATAGGTCCTCAACAGGGAGGGCTTTGAAAACCCACCGGGCTTACTTTTAGGAGATCTGGAGGCTGCAAGAAACAGACCCTGCCCTCCTAGGACACACACAAAATCTCTCATGTTCTCAGTGCCTGTGCAGAGTCAGTGGTTTGAAAGACACCTGGGTCAGACCTACTTGTGCATCTCAGAGAGCTTCTTAGAAAAGCAAGAGGCAGCTGAGACTCTGGTTAGGGATGGACACTGGCAGGCCACATTTAGAGTCTTCCCTGTAGCTGATGAGTGTCAAGGGCCTGCCCCATCGACCACCAGGCCTCCAGCACTCCTGCACCACAAGGCCCCCCAACCAGACACACGGGGGGCCTCCCCTGTCCACCTGTGCCCCTGGAGCACCACACAGCTACCCATCATGGAGAGCTGCCTTGCCTCCAGCACACCCATCACAGTCACATAATGCAGGGCCTCACATCAATTTAGACCAGCCTCCAACACAGCCTTCTAACTAGTCTACAGCAGTTAGCCCTGTCGTAACAGAAAGGGGCGTGCAGCCCACAGAGGGGACACCCCTGGAGCATCTGGCTCTGCTGGCCAGAGGCGGGGTGTGCTGGGCCCTGTAGGCCATCTCCTGTATAAAGCCATGTGTCTAAGCCCAGGAAAGGTAACGAACTGAACCTAGTGAATAGAAATGCACAGAGAAATAGGAAACATAAGGAAACAGATGAATATGTCACAAATGAAGTAATAAGACATATCAGAAAAAAAACTAGATAAAATACAAATAAGCAGTCTACCTGGGAAAAAAAGTGTTCAAAGTAATGATTATAAGAATGCTCACCCACGTCAGGAGAATAGACGGACATGAGAACTTCAACAAAGAGGAAAAAATATGCAAAAAAAAAAAAAAAAGAGAGAGAGAGAGCCAAACAGCTGAAAAATACAGTATACAATAACTTAGATTAAAAAGAGGGCCCAGGACTTCCCAGGTGGTCCAGTGGTTAAGGTTCCATGCTCCCAGTGAAGTGGGCAAGGGGCTCGATCCCTGATTTCGGAACTAAGATCCCACATGGCCTGATGTAAAAAAGGAAAAAGAAGAAGTAAAAAGAGAGAGCCCAAATATATCAGAAATGAAAGAGATGGAATTATAACAGACATCACAGAGATACAAAGTATCATAAGAGTTCACTATTAATATAACTAACTATAACCAACAAATTAGATAATCTAAAAGTAGATACATTTCTAGAAATATAAATCTTCCAAGATTGAATTAGGAATAAATTAAAAAATCTAAACAGATTACTAGAAATGAAATTGAATCAGTAATAAAAAAAAAAATTCCCAATAAACAAAAGTCCAGGGACAGGTGGCTTCAATGATAAATTCTACCAAACATTTAGAGGAAAGTTATTAATGACATCTATCCTTTCCAAACTACACTAAAAAATTGAAGAAAGACTGTTTCCAAACTTATTCTGAGGCCAGCATCACCCATATATGAAAACCAGGTAAAGACATTAGCAAAAAAGGTAAATTATAGGCCAATATTTGTGATGTGAAGAGCTGACTCATTTGAAAAGACCCTGATGCTGGGGAAAATTGAAGACACGAGGAGAAGGGGATGACAGAGGATGAGATGGTTACATGGCATCACTGACTCAATGAACATGAGTTTGGGTAAACTCTGGGAGTTGGTGATGGACAGGGAGGCCTGGTGTGCTGCAGTTCACAGGGTCACAAAGAGTCGGACACAACTGAGCAACTGAACTGAACAGGTCAATATTTCTCATGCAAAAATCCTCAACCAGATATTACTAAACTGAATTCAGTGATACATTAAAAGAATCATACACCATGATCAAATGGGATTTATCTCAGCAGTGCAGGAATGATTCCATATATGCACATCAATTAAATGACATACCAGATTAGCACAACAAAGGATAAAATCATATGATCATTTTCATACCTCAAGCAAAACATTTGGCAAAATTCAACAAAATTCTAAATTTATTACAAAAACTATCAACAAAATTAACATAGAGACAACATACCTTTTTTTCATAATAAAGGGAATGAACTCCACAGATGGTTAAATGTTTGGGAAACTGTGATTCCCCTGCAGGGGGTATTGTTTCAATCCCTGGTCTGAGAACTAGGATTCTGCATACTGTGTAGTGAGGCAATAAATAGATAAATAAATAAAAGGGCATATATAAAAAAAATCAGAGTTAACATCATACTTAATGGTGAAAAGCTGAAAGCATTTCCTCTAAGAACAGGAGCAAGGATTCCTACTGTCACCACTTTTATTCAACACAGTATTAATTATTTTAGCTACAGCAAAAAGACAAGAACAGAAGTAAAAAATGGATTTGTGAAGGAAATAAAACTGTCACCATTTGCAAATGACATGATCATATATATAAAAAATGCTAAAGATTTCACCAACAAATTATCATAAACAAATTTAATAAACTTGAAGTATACACGATATACAGAAATTTGTTATTTTTCTCTGTACAAATAAACTATCAGAGAAATTAAGAAATAAAACATTTAGGATTATACCAAAATTAATAAAATGCCTAGGAATAAATTTAACCACAGAGGTGAAAGATTTATGTACTGAAAAGTATAAGACATTGATGAAGGAAATTAAAGCTGACACAAGTAAAAAGATATTCTGTGCTCTTGGTTGGGGATGAATTAACCTTTTTAAAAACAGCCATTTTTACTTGAAGAAACCTACAGATTTAAAGCAATCCCTGTCAAAATACCCATAACATTTTTCGCAGAACTAGAACAAACAATTCTAAAACAAACATAGAACCACAGAACACCCACATTGCAAAGCAATTCTAAGAAAAATAGACCAAAGCTGGAGATAGCATGCTCCCTGACTACAAAGCTGTAATAATCACAAAAGCAGACATATAGATCTATAGAATATAGATCCCCCAAAAGGAATGCACATAGTTATGGTGAATAAATCTACTACAAAGGAGGCAAGAATATACAAAGGAGAAAAGACACGTAAAATAATGAAATTAGAGCACTTCCTCACACCATGCTGCTGCTGCTAAGTCGCTTCAGTCATGTCCGACTCTGTGCGACCCCATAGATGGCAGCCCACAAGGCTGCCCACCAGGCTCCCAGAATGAGATGGCTGGATGGCATCACAGACTTGATGAACGTGAGTCTGAGTGAACTCCAGGAGTTGGTGATGGACAGGGAGGCCTGGTGTGCTGCGATTCATGGGGTCGCGAAAAGTCGGACACGACTGAGCGACTGAACTGAACTGAAATAAACTTAAAAACTTTTTCACAACAATGAAAACCATCAACAAAAAAATTCAAAATGCAAAATGGAAGAACATATTTGCAAATGATATGACTGATAAAGGGTTAATATCCAAGATATATAAGCAGCTCATACAAGTTAATGTCACACACACACAAAAGGAACAAACAACACAATCAATAATGGTCAGAAGACATGAATAGACATTTTTCTAATATAGACATACAGATGGCTAAAACACTCATGAAAAGTTGCTCAACATCACTAGTTATTAGAGAAGTTCAATTCAAAACAACAATGATATGTCAACCTCACACTTGTCAAAATAATCATCATCAAAATGTCTACTAATAACAAATTTTAGAGAGGATGCGGAGAAAAGCAAACCCCTGTACACTGTTGGTAGGATTGAAAATTATTGCAGGCACTATGGGAAATCGGATGAAAGTGCCTCAAAAAACTAAAAACAGAACTACCATATGATCCATCAATAATTCTCCTGGGTACACATCTAGGAAAAAATAAAAACATTAATTCAAAAAGTAGCATAAACCTCAATATTCATAGCAGCACTATTGAAAATGGCTGAGATATAAAAGCAATCCAAATGCCCATGAACTGACAAATGGATGAAGAAGATATGGCATGTATGTCCAGTGGAATATTACACAGCCATAGAAAAAGTAACATTCTCCCATTTGCAGAAATGTGGATGGGCCTCGAGAATCTTAATGAAATAAGTCAGAGAAAGACAAAAACAGTGTGACATCATTTATATGTGGAATCTAAAAACAATCCAAATGTATATGCAAAGAGAAACAGACTCACATATAGATAAACAAACTAGTGGTGCCCAATGGGGGCAGGTAAGTGGGGAAGGGCAAGTTAGGGGTATAGGATTAAGAGGTACAAACTACTATCTATAAAATATTAATAGATAAGCAACAAAGAAATACTGTATAGAAGAGGGAATTACAGCCATTATCTTATAATAACTTTTAATCAAGTATAACCTGTAAAAATTACTGGATCACTATGCTGTACATATGAAACTAATATTGTAAATAAACTATAATTTTTTAAGAAATAAATAGTAATTGAGTAGAAGAGTCCAATAAACATTTTGCAAAAAAAAAAAAAATACACATGGCTAAAAGGACCATGGAGACATGCTCAACATCAATAATCATCAGAGAAGTGTAAATGAAAAAATGACCCAAAGATATCACCTTACAGTTGTCAGAATGGCTATCATCAAAATGACAACACTTAAAAAGTGTTGCCTAGGATGTAGAGAAAAGAGAACTCACCTGTACTGTTGCTAAGAACATAATTCAGTGCAGCCACTATTGAAAACATTACAGAGTATTCTGAAAACATAAAAAAATAAAAACATATGATTTAGGAATTCCAGTTTGGTTATTTATCCAAAGAGATATATGCACACCCCTTATGTTCATTGCAACATAACTTACAATATTCAGCATATGGTAGGAAGCTAAATGTTCACAATAGATAAATGGATAAAAACTGATTATATATATATATATACACAAACACACATAAATATATATAAACATATATGAAAATACACATAAACACATTATACACACATATACAAATAGATACACACATAAATACATACATATATACACCATAGATACGTATATACATACAAATAGATACATAAATATATAGAGATATGTTTATACATGTAGTTATAAATATTACTCAGCCATAAAATGATGAACTCTTGTCATTTTTGATGACTTGGATGGACCTACGGAGTATGATGCTAAGTGAAGTAAGTCATAGAAAAAGATAAATACTACATGATCTCACTTATATGTGTAATCTAAAAACAAAATAAATACAACAAAAACAGTCTTCAGACACAGAGAACAAATTGGTGATTGCAAAAGGGGAGGTGAGTGGGTACTGAACAAGATAGTTGAAGGGACATAAGAATTACAAAATTCTAGTTACAAAATAAACATTGACAAGAACTTAATATAAAGAATATGGTTCATGATATTGAAATAACTGTGGATGGGAACAAATGGTTACTAGATTTATGGTGATCATTTTGTAATATCTATGTGTATGCCAAGCCGCTTCAGTTGTGCCTGACTCTTTGAGACCCTGTGGACCATAGCCCACCAGACTCCTCTGTTCATGGGATTCTCCAGGTGAAAATACTGGAGTGGGTTGCCATTTGCTCCTCCAGGGGATCTTCCTGAATGCTGAATGATTATGTTGTACATCTGAAACTAACATAATACTGTATGTCAACCATTCTTCAATTTTAAAAAAAGGAAAAGAATGCATGCCCCGACAGCATTTCACCTGAGCCATTTCTTAGGGGTGTGTTTCTAATGAATGGCCTTGAGAAATGAGGCAATGTCTCTCCCTGAAACAGGAAGCTTGCTAACCTCTCATTTTAAAGGTAGTGGGGTCCTCAAACCCAGTGCTCCTCCACATAACATAACTGGGTACATGCATAGCATCCAGTTGGATCCCTCTGTGTTGTCCCCGTGGGAACTAACGGGAAGGGAATATCAGTACAGTACTACGCTCACGCTTGCTGTGCTCTAAGTAATAAAGATCTTTTATCCCTGAAGAAAACCCCGAAGAACCTAATTTCACAATTAAAGGAACTAGAAAAAGAACAGACTTAGCCCCAATGTTTGCAGAATGAAATAAACAGGGATTAGAGCAGTTATAAAAGTAATAGGAGGGCCTGCACTAAAGCACAGGGAACTCTGCTCAATATTCTGTAATGATCTACATGGGAAAACAATCTGAAAAACAGTGGATGTATCTATAACAGACTCACTTTACTGTACACATGAAACAAACAGCGTTATAAATCAACTATACTCTAATAAAAGTAAAGTAATAAAGATTATAAAAATAGTAGAAAGAGAAATAATATTGAGGAGTTTGGCTTGAAAAAAACCTAATCAAACTGTTAACTAGTATAACTAAGAAAAAGAGAACATGTATATATGTGCATATGTGCACATGTGCATATATATACACACATACATATAAAGGCATTACAATGATACAAATTACAAAATACAGAGGAAATCAGAGATTATTAGTAATCAGATGCAAACAAGTTGGATTATTTAGGAAAAAACAAACTCTTAGAAACATATAAACTACCAAAACTAAATAGTTAATAGAATACCTGAACAGACCAGTAACGGGTAGAGAGAATGAAACAGTATTGAAAAATCTCTCAATAAATAACATTTCAATAAATAAAATTCAAATGGTTTTACTGGTGAATTATAACAAATGTTTGAAGAGAAATTAAAGCCAAGAATTCCAAAAGGAGGAATGAACACTTTCAAACCACCTTCTGAGGCATTCATCACCCCAATATCAAAATCAGACGAGGGCGCTGTGAGAAAAGTACAGATCAGTATCCCTAAAAACACAGATGGCACACACTCAAAATACTGGCAAACCAAACTCAACAACACATTAAAGAGATCATTCACCATGATCAAGTGGGATTTATGCCTGGATGCAAGGATGGCTCAACATATGCAAATCAATAAATGTGACACATTACATTGAGAATTAAGCAAAAACATGATTTACTAATCATTAATCTACTACTACTAGTAATGATCTACTAATCATTAATCTACTAGTAGTAGTAATGATCTACTAATCGTTACTAATAGAGACAGAAAAATCTGACAAAATTTAACACCTTTCAACTTCCTTTCATGATAAAGACTCAAGAAAGTTATAGAAGTAATATACCTCAACACATTAAAAGTCATATGACAAGCCCAAAGCTAACAATATATTGAATTATGAATCCACAAAACATTTCTTCTGAGGTTTGGACCAAGACAAGCTTACCTATTCTTGCCTCTTTGATACAACAGAGTTCTGAAACTCCTAACCAGAGCAAATAAGCAAGAAAAATAAATCCAAATCATAAAAATAAAGCTGGATTTTCTCTGCAGATGACATTTTTCTATATCTAACAAAACCCTAAACATATCACCTCTCAAACACTATTCAACCTAATAAATAGAATAAGCTGCAGGATACAAAACCAGCATATAGAAATCATTTGTGATTTTACACTCTAACAACAGAAATGATCAGAAAAGGTTAAAAAAGTCCTATTTACAATAGTACCAAAAAGAAAATACACTTAACAAGAATATGAAAGACTGAACCTAAGACTTGATACCATAAAAGTTTTAAAAGAAAATATAAGAAACTCCTCCACATTGGTTTTGATGGTTATTTTTCTGGATACAAGACTGAAAGCACAAAAACAAAAGCAAAAATTAACAACCAAAATTAAATCAAACTTAAGCTTTTATACAACAAAATGAAGTCAACATACCAAATGGGGAAAAAATGCAAACATACAATCAGTAAAGGGTATACAATCAAAATATATTTTTTAAAAACTCATAAAATGCCTCAAGAAACCAAACAATCCAGTATGGATAGGTAAGTGAGAGTCGCTCAGTCGTGTCCAACTCTTCGCAATCCCATGGACTGTAGCCCACCAGGCTCCTCTGTTCGTGGAATTCTCCAGGTAAGAATACTGGAGTGGGTTACCATGCCCTTCTCCAATGGAGAGGTAAAGGAAATAGATTTTTTTTCCCCCAAAAAAATACAGGTGGCCAATAGGCATATGAAAATGTGCTCGACATGACTCATCATCAGTGCGATCCAAATCAAAACCACAATCAGATACTATCTCACGCCTCTTAGAATGGCTATCATCAAAAAGAGGATATTTTCAACTTACTGTCGAGGATGTAGACAAAAGGGACCATGTGAATTGTTAGTGGGGATACAATTTTTGCAGCCGCTATGGAAAACAATACTCAAAAGGTAAAAATAGATTCATTGTATGATTCATCAATTTCACTTTTGAGTATTTATCCAAATAAAAGCACTAACTAGAAAAGATATGTGCACCCCTATATTTACTGCAGCATTATCCACAATAACCAAGATATGGATGCAACCTAAGTTCTTTTCAACAAATAAATGGATAAGAAAGATATGACATCTGCATCTATATTGATATATACCCCTTTCAAGGATCACTGCCTTGTCATGGC
This sequence comes from Neotragus pygmaeus, assembly GCA_006410875.1. Classification (NCBI taxonomy): domain Eukaryota; kingdom Metazoa; phylum Chordata; class Mammalia; order Artiodactyla; family Bovidae; genus Neotragus; species Neotragus pygmaeus. The sequence continues at coordinate 56,952 of SJYV01046962.1, forward strand.
AAAGGGGCTTGTGTAACTCAATGAAGCTATGAACAATGCCATGCAGGGCTACCCAAGACAGACAGGTCGTAGTAGAGAGTTCTGACAAAATGTGACCCACTGGAGGAGGGAATGGCAAACCACCCCAGTATACTTGCCATGAGAACTTCATGAACTACATAAAAGGCCAAAAAGATATGACATCAAAAGATGAGTCCCCCAGGTCTGAAGGTGTTCAATATGTTACTTGGGAAGAGCAGAGGAGAATTACCAATAGACCCAGAATGAATGAAGCAGCTAGGCCAAAGCAGAAACAACGCTTAGTTATGGATGTGTCTGGCAATGAAAGTAAAATCCGATGCTGCAGAGAACAGTATTGTATAGGAACCTGGAATGTTAGGTCCATGAATCAAAGAAAATTGGATGTGGTCAAGCAGGAGATGGTAAGAATAAACACTGACACCTTAGGAATCAATGAACTAAAATGGACAGGAATGGGCAAATTTAATTCAGAAAACCATTATATCTACTACTGTGGGAAAGAATCCCATAGAGGAAATGGAGTAGGTCTCAAAAATCAACAAAAGAGTCCAAAATACAGTACTTGGGTACAACCTCAAAAATGACAGAATGATCTCAGTTCATCTCCAAGGAAGGACACTTAAGACCACAGAATCCAAGTGTATGCCCCTACCACCAATGCTGAAGAAGGTGAAGTTGATCAGTTCCAGGAAGACCTTAGAAGACCTCCTAGAACTAACACCTAAAAAAGGTGTTCTATTCATTATCAGGGATTTACATTTTATAAATACACTTTGGGAGACATGCATACAACTATATAAAATAAATTATAGCTATTGGTTCTGAATCTTTGACGTCTTTGAAAGTATTTATCATTTGAGTTGAGCTATATTTCAGAAACTTAACTAAGCATACATTAATAACATGATTCTTGTAAACTTTTTTTTAAAATACAAAGAAATGATCAAGGAGAGTATGTCCATTGCATGAAGTCTGGAGTATGATGGAAACTTACAAGAGCAAGCCTTAACTGATTACAATCTCCATTTGAAAAGCTAGTATCTTTAACAAACAAAGGTGACCATCTTCATTTTCCAAAGCAACTACAAGCAAAGGAAAACTAAGATTGGAGTTTCCAGATTTACCATAATAGTTTATGCATATTTCTCAGCTAATCACAACAAATTTTACTAAAGAAAAACTATACAAACTTCATAGCAAAGGAATCTTGCAGAAAGCACCAGAACCAGTGAACCTCAGGTGTAATGGGACAAATGATAATCACAGGACTGAAAGACACAAGACACATAAGCACTGATGTAGTATTCTGGGTCAAAATACATAAGAAAAACATAGTTTGAAACTACCATGAAAAAAATATCATTTTACACAAATTTCAGTCCTCATATACTTCCCATGTTCTCTGGCTTGAATACTGTATTTAAATAGTCTTATCAATATACAGATCGAATGCCTCCTAATTACTTTTCTTCCCCAGAACTTTGATTTAAATGGACCACTAAAACCAGTCCATTCTGAAGGAGATCAGTCCTGGGATTTCTTTGGAAGGAATGATGCTAAAGCTGAAACTCCAGTACTTGGGCCACCTCATGCGAAGAGTTGACTCATTGGAAAAGACTCTGATGCTGGGAGGGATTGGGGGCAAGAGGAGAAGGGGACAACAGAGGATGAGATGGCTGGATGGCATCACTGACTCAATGGACGTGAGTCTGAGTGAATTCCGGGAGATGGTGATGAACAGGGAGGCCTGGCGTGCTGCGATTCATGGGGTCACAAAGATTCAGACACGACTAAGTGACTGAACTGAATGCCATCCCAGTTAAAATTTTTAAAAGTGTTTTCTTAATCCTATTGTGATAAGTTGATGTTACATTCAGATATAATCATTCCACTTTCCCCTTCACTAGTATCTCAATATCTGAAATTATTGCATAGGGAATTTTGGATATTAATGCCTTCTCATGTTGCTCTTTCACAAAAGGGATAATTTTAATAACTGAAGGTCATTAATTCATGCTGAGAGTCTTCCATACTTTGTGGGGAGCCTGGATACAGACAATGGGCAAAGCCTCTGGAACACAGGGGAGGAGTAAAGAGCTGACTTTGACTATCTATGAAGAAAAAAAAGAAGTAGCAAACAGCCTCACTAGACAGGAACATCAGAAGTAGAAAATGAAAGGCTTACAGGTTCTCAATTCATGACATTTCAGGAGGAAAAGCAGACACAGCTTATGACCTAGGACAGGACATTTACCTGAGAAACTGCCATTTTCTCCTTTTCTTCCCGCTCTGCGCTCTGCGTTGCTTTCTCATCGATGTCATGCTGAGAACCACAATCAGTATCTTGAGAATGTCTTCAATGGCATCCACACAGCTCCTGCATCTGTTCCTGCCGCACCCATAGGCAAAAGAACCCAGAAACAGCGACCTTTTGAAAAAGAGAGATTCAGGAACAATGAGCTCCTGCATGGAGCTCCTTTCTGGAGGTTTTTTCTCACAGAAAAAAAAAAACTGTGAGGTTTTTTCTTTCTGGTCTGCACGTGCTCTCCCCTCACACAGATGCCTCCAGATTCTGCTACAGCATAGAGTAAGTGGGCACCGCCCTTTCCGTCTCATCCCATGTAGAGCAAACATCGATGCCTCCCCAAACGGAAAAGGACTGAAGACTGGAACAACTCTCACCCATGTACCCTGCAGGCCTCATCCTTAAACCGGGCCTAACTTAGAATCACCTGGTGTTGAAACAACACAGATGCTCCCACCATGATCAATAGCCTCTGTGGGAAGGGCACAGGTGTTATTGCTAAACCCTCATCATGGAAAACTAACTGAAACTGCGTGGGAACCACACAGCAAACATTTCTTCCAAAGTTTTGAAGTGCACACAAATTTGGGGGGAATGAGGGCCCCAGTCTAACTATGATTCTCCTGTGGGGTTCATGAAATGGCATCTTTAACAAGTTTTTTGTAGGTGCTGATGTGATGCCCTCAGACCTGTATTCAGTAGCACTGAGCTAGAGCTATCAGGCATGGCACACCTGAGACCAGTGAGCAGCATGAAGGTTTGGGCCAAGAACCTCCAGAAGTGCAGGTTCTCTGAGCCTGATTCCTAGGGGCTGAGCCCCTCCTGGAATACGTGTGGCCTTGTTGCCTGGGGGGGATGCTGCCAGGTTGTTGGAAATCACATTGTAGGTTTAGGGTATGTGAGGGGTCGCCCATAGAAATCTACTCCAAAGTATCCCTTAGCCTTACATCCTTTAGCCCCCTTCCTCTCAGGGCCCACTTGACCCACAGGACTACTGGGGAGTGAGGCATGACCACCTGGCCTCGAGTGAGCTGAGAGTCCATAACCCCAAAGGTCCAGGGCATGAGTTGTTTGCATCACAGATTTATTTGAAAATAAACCAAAGGCATTAATGGAGAATTAACATTTTGTGCTGGGAATGGACAGAAGTCTTTGAAAATGATGCCATGAATGAATATTTGATGATTCACAAAGGAAATTGTGATCTACGTTAATAAAGCACATTACAACTGAACCAACAGATCAGAACTTTTTGTTTATTGTGTGTCTATGTGTTTGTGTTATAAATTGTGGTGCCACAGTTTGTTTTCCTTAACCCCCTTAAGTATTTACACTTCCTCACGTCTTTAAAGTATATTCGTTAAGGTAAAAATTAAAAGCATATCCACTTTTTCAAATATTCTTTGAGAATCTAGTATCTTCTATATATTTCAATTTTTAATGCAATTTTTAAAGGTTACTTTCCATTTACAATTATCATAAAATATTGGCTATTTTCCTCATGTTGTACAATATATCCTTGAGCCTATATGGCACCCCAATGGTTTGTGCCTCCCACTCCCCAGCCCCTATATTGCCTCCCCCACCTCCCCACTGGTAACACTAATTTGTTCCCTGTATCTGTCAGTTTGTTTCTTTTTGTTATATTCACTCATTTCTTATATTTTTTAGATTCCACATATAAGTGATTTCATACAGTATTTGCCTTTCTCTGTGTGACATTTCATTTTGCATAATGCCTTCCAAATATATCCATATTGGTGCAAATGGCAAATTTGCAAGTGGTAGTATATATCCATTGTATATACATACTACATCTTCCTTATCCATTTATCTGTGGATGGACATTTAGGTTGCTCCTGTATTTGGAAAATTGTAAACAATGCTGCTATGAACATTAGGGTGCATGTCTCTTTTTGAATCTTTTAGTATATCCCAATAAGTGTTTCATGCTCCACATACTAGTGTATTTAAAATTTTAAGTGATTTTTAAAAACAGTTTTTCGGGGTTTTTTTGCTAAGAAGCTTGTGGGATTTTAGTTCCCCACAACCAGGGATTGAACCCAGGTCATGGCAGTGAAAGCACCGAATCCTAACCACTTGCCAGGGAAGTCCCAGACAAATTAGACTTTAAAATAAGGACTGTTAAAAGAGAAACAGAAGAGCAATACACCATGATCGAGGAATTAATCCAAGAAGAACTAACAAACATAAGTATCTATGCACCCAACAAGGAGCACCTAAATACATAAAGCAAATATAACTGACTTAAAGGGAGAAATTGACAGTAACAGTAAAAGCAAAGAAATTTAAAACCCCACATAAGACAATGGACAGGTCATCCAGACAGAAAATCAGTAAGGAAACACTGACCTTAAATGACACATTAAACCAAGTGGATACATATATAAATATATATATACACATACATAGCACATCCATCCCAAAGCAACAGAATACACTTCCTTTTCAGGTGCATATGGAACTTTCTCCGGGATAGATCACATGCAGGGCCTCAAAATGACAATCAGTGAATTTAAAATTGAAATTACATAAAGCATTTTTTTTCCAAACACAATGCTATGAAATGCACAATGCAAGAAAATAACTGCAAAAAACACAAACATGTAGAGGTTAAACAGTATGCTACTAAACAGCCAATGGATCACTGAAGAAACCAAAGAGGAAATTTTTTAAAAACCTAGAAACAAATGAAAACAACAACAGTCCAAATCTATGGGACACAGCAGAAGCGATTCTAAAAGCAAAGTTTACAGTAATATCTTTCCGACCCAGGGATTGAACCTGCACTGCCTGCATCTCCTGCATTACAGGCAGATTCTTTATCCACTGAGCCACCTGGGAAGCCCAAGCTTATAGAAAACTCGAAATATCTTAAATGTACAACCAAACCTTACACCCAAAGGAATGAGAAGTCATTGGAATGAGAGGAGGAAAAAAGGACAGGGAGAATGAGGATATGAATGATCAATGGTTTGGAAGCAATAGAAGGGAAGGAGGGCTGGATTGAGAGCTCTGGAATCCAGGAGCTAGAGGGCCCATAGGAATGGACATCAAAAATGCACAGGATGGAAGTGGGAAAGTAATAAAGTCTAGAAGGGCAAGAATTAGTTCTGGAGATATCCAGAGGTCACAGGGGCAGAGATATTGAGGTCAGAGATATAGAGAATGATGGAGTAGAGGGATGGAGGAGGGGTGATGCTAGATGCAGCAGGTAGATTGAGGGTCACTAACTTTCCCTCTACTCACTAATTCCATGACTTGCATTCAAATCATAAGCTAATTATCAATAGTTTCTGATTTGAGATCTTGAGGTAATAACCTCACTTACATAAAATACTTGTGATGATCCCTTCAACTGAACACACAGTAAAGGTTTAGAGAAACAAATGAGCAAACAATGACACAATCATTCTTCTCTCCTTTAGGGTCACAGGTGTGATCATGGAAACCACCAGAATGAAATGGATTCTGCCTAGCACCTGAATAGTCCTAAAGTAGATTCTCCCAGGGAAGCTGCAAATAAGAACCTATGCCTCATGACACCCTGATTTCTGACCTTGTAAGACCCTAACCAGAAAGCCTGGCCAAGGCCACTGGCTTTCTAACTTATGAACTGTAGAATGTTTTTTAAACTGCTAAATGTGAGGTCATACATTATGGCAGTGACAAAAAAAAAAAAAAGAAAAACTATGAAGTATAGGAATAAATTTAATTGTAAAATATGAGATTATAAAATATTTAAACAATAAATCCAAGTAAAGGGAATTCCTTGCTGGTTAAGTGGTTAGGACTCTGCCGTCTCAATGCCAAGGGCCTCAATTCCTGATCAGGTAACTAAGATCCAGCAAGTTGCATGAGCAAAAAAGAAAGTATAATATCTCACCTACGGCATTTCCAATGTTGAAGTAATCAAACAAAGAAACCATTAGGCTGGGGTGACTCTCATTCTTAAGCAAACAAAACTTAATGCAGAGTCAAGACATTTTAAATCTGAGAAGATAAATTAAAAATAACCAATCACACACAGCCAACTAGGTTTTCCAAGACCAAGGTGACTGGTTAAGATACAGTCAAATATTATCCTTGCTCTGATTTGGTGTCTTCTCTACAAAAACCTTTCCCTAGTTCCTGCAGATAAAGTGCTCCTAACCATCTTTGCTTTGAGGCTGTTAGAAAGGAATACAGGTAGGCTCAAATTAGCTCTTTAAAATTTTAATATGCATAAATTAATATTTTAACACACAGTGCCATATTTCATTTTGAACACTCTCCTCATCTAGTCCCTCAAGACCCCATTCAGCTGCAGCCTCTCCCCACATCTCCCTGCCTCTGTTCATTTATGCCAACAATACATCAGCATAGCTACATCCTCAGTTGACCAGACATCACCCTTGATGGTAACACCATACTGCCCACACTATCAGAGTCTCCCACCACATGCTGAGCAATGCACAGAGAAATTCTAGAACACCCCAACTCCTCCCAGGGCCCAAACATCCAGTCATATGCTCCTCCCTTCACCATCCTGGCACTCAAGATCACCAGTCTTGAATCCCATTTTAATGAAGCCCACACACCTGAATGTCAAGCAAATTGGTACCACAATCTGTAGCACAGACAAGTTTCCTTCTCACCTGTGTTGTATTCCTAGGGGTTTTGACAATTTCTCCATTTTTTGCCTTTTCTTTAGCCCAGAGCTTCACACAGGCACACACAAGGATTATGGGTGAAACTCATGAGGACTTGAATCTAGTACCACTAACAATGCATACAATGCATACCACTAACAATGGATATGGACCTAACAGAAGCAGAAGATATGAAGAAGAGGTGGCAAGAATACACAGAAGAACTGTACAAAAAAGATCTTCATGACACAGATAATCATGATGGTGTGATCACCAACCTAGAGCCAGACATCCTCGAATATGAAGTCAAGTGGGCCTTAGGAAGCATCCCTATGAACAAAGCTAGTGGAGGTGATGGAATTCCAGCTGAGCTATTTCAAATCCTAAAAGATGATGCTCTGAAAGTGCTGCACTCAATATGCCGGCAAATTTGGAAAACTCAGCAGTGGCCACAGGACTGGAAAAGGTCAGTTTTCATTCCAATCCCAAAGAAAGGCAATGCCAAAGAATGCTCAAACTACTGCACAATTGCACTCATCTCACGCACCAGAAAAAGTAATGCTCAAAATTCTCCAAACCAGGCTTTGGCAATACATGAACCATGAATTTCCAGATGTTCAAGCTGGATTTCGCAAAGGCAGAGGAACCAGAGATCAAATTGCCAACATCCGCTGGATCATGGAAAAAGCAAGAGAGTTCCAGAAAAACATCTATTTCTGCTTTATTGACTATGCCAAAGCCTTTGACTGTGTGGATCACAATAAACTGTGGAAAATTCTGAAAGAGATGGGAATACCAGACCACCTGACCTGCCTCTTGAGAAATCTGTATGCAGGTCAGGAAGCAACAGTTAGAACTGGACATGGAACAACAGACTGGTTCCAAATAGGAAAAGGAGTACGTCAAGGCTGCATATTGTCACCATGCTTATTTAACTTATATGCAGAGTACATCATGAGAAATGCTGGACTGGAAGAAACACAAGTTGGAATCAAGATTGCTGGGAGAAATATCAATAACCTCAGATATGCAGATGACACCACTCTTATGGCAGAAAGTGAAGAGGGGCTAAAAAGCCTCTTGATGAAAGTGAAAGAGGAGAGTGAAAAAGTTGGCTTAAAGCTCAACATTTAGGAAATGAAGATCATGGCAACTGGTCTCGTCACTTCATGGGAAATTGCAGAGTGCTGCAATTCATGGAGTCGCAGAGTCAGACATGACTGAGCGACTGAACTGAACTGAAGGCTGAGGGTGTTGGAGGTGCGGTTGGGGAATACATATGACTGCTTCTGGTGGCTCAACTCTGCAAGTCTATTAATGCGCACTGAACTGTACACCCTATATGGGTGAATTTTATGGTTTTCTTTGAATAACACTGTTAAAAGGCACTTAAAATCTTTTCATGTTTGTAAGAAGCATCTTCGAATGCATATTTTCTCTGTTGCTGTGTTTGCAGCATTCACTTAGGGACTTGCATAATGATATTTATTATTCTGTTTAAAAATTTTGACTTGGCTCAGTAGAATGGAGATGAAGAAGAGCTTTGGGAATTCGTACCCCTTTCAGAGACGCTGGGGAGTGTGAGCCAGGGCCTCTGCTGAGCCTGTGCTAGGTGACCTCGTTCTCTGGTCAGAGGAGCACGGCAGTCACTCAGTTTAGTACCAGCAGAGTGGCATTTTTGAATGTATTTTAACAGTGCATTTTTTTTTCAAGTTTTTGAAGAAGTCTGTCTTTAGGGAATTACATATCCCGTTGTCTTAATAACAAGAAAGACAGCATTCGCTGAAGAAGAAGAAATGGTGCTGTTTTTCTGTCGCCTTTGGAATAAGAGAAGGAGATACAGGTAGTTTTTCAGCCTGTTGATCTTGTTTTTCTTATTAACAGGTACTTCATTTTAAAAAGCTGTTTTATACTAAAGCATNTTTTTTTTCCAAGTTTTTGAAGAAGTCTGTCTTTAGGGAATTACATATCCCGTTGTCTTAATAACAAGAAAGACAGCATTCGCTGAAGAAGAAGAAATGGTGCTGTTTTTCTGTCGCCTTTGGAATAAGAGAAGGAGATACAGGTAGTTTTTCAGCCTGTTGATCTTGTTTTTCTTATTAACAGGTACTTCATTTTAAAAAGCTGTTTTATACTAAAGCATTTATGATGCTATACATATTAATATAACGTGTTCCCTTAGAGAAATTGTGTACTGTGGTTTTCTCTTTTTTCTCCCACCGTGTAGGAACTAGTAGTCTCTGTGTGGATGAAACAGCAGGGAGCACCTATTTCTGGTGTGCCTATTGATGCAAAATTTAGCCCTCTTGAAAATTAACAAAGATCATAACCAGAAGGTATTCATCATGCAATCTATCCAAAAGAAATTATGAATGAAATCATGGTCAAATAACTTAAATAAAACAGTTATTTCCTGACACTATATCAGTATAATTTGGGACATTTACCATTATTCTGTGTACATTTTTCCTTTTCATATGATTGCCAACTATCTTTAAAAATGGGCTGCTTCAGATTACTGTTTTGGGAAGGCTGATCTGATCTACTTGACCTTGATTTCACTTGAGTAGTGGCCGTGGGTGGTTCTTCATCATAGATCTGATTGTTATTCGGGTTCCCTCAGTGCCTCTGAAGCAAAAGCGCTGCATTTGATGTCCGTCTAGTCAATGCTATGGTTTTTCCAGTGGTCATGTATGGATGTGAGAGTTGGACTATAAAGAAAGCTGAGCACTGAAGAATTGATGCTTTTGAACTGTGGTGTTGGAGAAGACTCTTGAGAGTCCCTTGGACCCAACCAATCCATCCTAAAGGAGATCAGTCCTAGGTGTTCATTGGAATGACTGATGTTGAAGCTGAAACTCCAATACTTTGGCCACCTCATGCGAACATCTGACTCATTGGAAAAGACCCTGATGCTGGGAAAGATTGAGGGCAGGAAAAGGGGATGACAGAGGATGAGATGGTTGGATGGCATCACCAACTCAATGGACATGGGTTTGGGTGAACTCCAGGAGTTGGTAATGGACAGGAAGCCCTGGCGTGCTGCAGTTCACAGGGTCGCAAAGAGTCAGACACCACTGAGCGACTGAACTGAACAATGCATACAAGTCAAGAACAGACTGGAATCAGGACTAGCCATCCAGAATCACCCTGAATAATATAAATGCATAAGACACTGGTCAATCCCACCTCTAGTGCAGTCCATCAGAAGCCACAGATTCCTGTTTCATGCTTCAGGATTAACATTGCAGGCACAGCTCTGTTGCTCTAGAATTTCCACCCAGAATATAGTCCCTCTTCCAAAATTAGACTTGCAGAGTCTAACTGGGAATGTCAATTCAAATTATTTTTTAAATGACCACTTACATAACCAAAAGGAGAAGTCTTACCACGGCTCTGCTCCCATTTATCAGTCATTGTTCTCAGAGTAGCTCAGAGACCAGAGTTCCTGCAAACACTGCCACATTTGTGAATGGATCTGGCATTCACAATTTCTGATGCTCTGACTCAGGAAAAGAAGAGCAAAGGATATGAAATTTGTGGGTGGATTTTATCTTTACCATCAGTGATAAGCAAAGAGAAGGGACAAAGATAATCTTTACTCTCAGGAAGGTAAGCCAGACATCTAAATCCTCCTGGGAAAGATAAATATAAAAACACCTAATTCCCAACATAGAATACCCAGCAGATTAGGACAAGCAACTCTGAGGATCTTAGCACAGTGTCTTGCATGCAGTGCATCCTCACCTACCTGTGAGCATGTAGTAGATTCTCATGAAACATCCTCTCATGAATGATTAAATGTCTCCCCATAATGGTCTTGCTCAGACCTCACTGCTTTCTCTAGTCCCCACTCAATTCAAAAGTGATGAGCCAAGAAGTTGTTAATGATCTTCACTGGGAACAATCAGTAGTTGTGTTCAGATAGGGTGGTTGTGTGTAAGGCACTCAGACACTGTTCTTGATTTCCCTAGATTAAAGCTGCAGGAAATGAGGTCTGGGGGGAGCAGCTTCAGTGGCTGCTCAAAGTGTAAATTAAAGACCTTCATTCCAGACTTGGAGAGTCATAACACCTGAGTGTGAGACCCCCTTATCCGTTTTTAATAGGGTTTATAAGTGATTTGTACAGACATGAAACTCTGGTGAGCAAAGTTCACCAAAGTCGTTTTCAGCCTTGATTCCCCATTGGGAACATTGTGTGTTTTTTAGAACTACTACACCCTGTGTCCCTCCCCTACATACTGTCGGGTAGTCTTTGGCAGGGCCCAGAATCAATGATATCTTTACAAAGTGGCCCGGGGTATTCTATGGTGAGGCCAGGGTTCCCAGGCTTCCCAGGTTCATTTCTGGACCTAATACAGGGTCTGTTCCATAGGGAAGCCTGTTTTACATAGACTTGAATGGGGAACAGGCTGTCTCACGTTCTAGTGTTGTAGTAGAATGTAGGTGCCTCTAGGAGACAAATGCCTCCAAAGATAAGGGAGGAGAAGCCTAACATAAAGTTCATAAAAGAACTTTGTATATACACGGAGTTTTTCAGGCCCCAAAAAGCAATAGAAAAAGAGTCAGAACATGCAGTCCCACGTGAGCCATGGGGAAGCCTTTGGCTCTCATTCTGATTGCCATAGATGATCACTAGAGCAAAAGGAAAATTCCCCTTAGATAATTTAGGACTGTGATATGAATGGAACAGGAAATGTGCCTCTGTGACAGCAATAGACATAAATCTAGGCTTCTTAATATAATTTCCACTGAATCAGAACTTCCCTAACATTTTACATCCTAGCTCTCCTTCACCTTCATACATCACCCCTGTGCTATCTTCTTTATTCATTCCCACCTATCTTGGTGAGTGTCTCCCTTTCTTCACCTCCAAGGGCTCTTTCCTTTGCCTAAAGAAAAGGTGACCAGGTTCAGCTTAGAGAAAGCAAAATCTGCTTATTAAAACCAAAAAGGAACATGTTACTTATCCTAGGGATTCAACACTAGCTTTTCAGCCAGGAATCTGGCAGAACCCTTGAATCAGGTGAACAAAATTAACATTAGCTGTAATGGGACAGATNCAGGTTCAGCTTAGAGAAAGCAAAATCTGCTTATTAAAACCAAAAAGGAACATGTTACTTATCCTAGGGATTCAACACTAGCTTTTCAGCCAGGAATCTGGCAGAACCCTTGAATCAGGTGAACAAAATTAACATTAGCTGTAATGGGACAGATTGATATCTGCTGACCAATGTGAACATCATCATTGCTGGGATAGTTTTTGCGAAAAAAAAAAAAAAAAAGCCAACCAAAAAATATTCATCTAATTATGAGAATAGGGTTAAACACATTTAAACCACATAAAACTGTCATGTCCTGTAGTCTTGTGTATTTTAAATAGGAGGTCTTCCCTTGATGCGATTGGGAGCTCTCTTTCTTTTTTCAGAACTTTGGGTTATTCTATCCATATAGCAATCAGCTCTTGGAGAAGGCAATGGCAACCCACTCCAGTACTCTTGCCTGGAAAATCCCATGGACGGAGGAGCCTGGTGGGCTGCAGTCCATGGGGTCGCTGAGAGTCGGGGACAACTGAGCGACTTCACTCTGACTTTTCACTTTCATGCATTGGAGAAGGAAATGGCAACCCACNATTCTCCAGGCAAGAATGTTGGAGTGGGGAGCCATTATGTTCGCTAGGGGATCTTCTCAACCCAAGTATCAACCTGGGTATTTTGAATTGCAGGCAGATTCTTTACCATCTGAGCCACCAGAGAAGCTCATGAGGGTCCTAATTTTTCTATTTTTACCAAATTCTTGTTGTTACCTGACTTTTTGGTTACAGCTGTCCTAGTGAGTGTGCAATCATATCTCATTGTGGTTCTAATTTGCATTTTCCAAATGACTGATGATATTGATCATTATTTCATGGGGTTATTTATGTGATTCTATATCGTCTTTGGAGAAATGTCCATTTATGTCCTTCATAGCTGAAGTGTTTATCCTATTATTATTGAGGTTCAGACATTACTTATATATTCAAGATGCAAATCCCTTATCAAGCATTTGATTTACAAATATTTGACCTCATCCTATGAGTTGTTCTTTCATTTTCTTGATGTCCTTTGATATTCAAAAGATTTTAATTGCAATGGAGTCCAATTTATCTTCTTTTATTGTTCTCACATTAAAGAAGTCTTTGGGACTTCCCTGGTAGTCCAGGGGCTAAGACCCTTAGCTCCCAATGCAGGGGGCCCGGGTTTGATTTCTGATCAAGGAACTAGATCCCACATGCTGCAACTAAAGATTCTGAGTGCTTCANTTGTTCTCACATTAAAGAAGTCTTTGGGACTTCCCTGGTAGTCCAGGGGCTAAGACCCTTAGCTCCCAATGCAGGGGGCCCGGGTTTGATTTCTGATCAAGGAACTAGATCCCACATGCTGCAACTAAAGATTCTGAGTGCTTCAGCTAAGCCCCAGTGCAACCAAGTAAATACAGGATTTTTTTAAAGAAGTCTTTGTCTACTGTGATTTCTTCTAAAAGTTTCAAAATTCTAGATAGTAACCTACTTTGAGTTAAGTTTTGTTTGTGTATAAGGAAAGGATCTGATTCCATTCTCTTACACGTGGATATCAGTTTCGGAACTTTGTAAAAAGTCTAAGCTTTCTTTCTTTGAACTGTCTCAGTATTCCTCTTGAAAAGCAATTGACCATAAATGGAAAGGTTTATTTCTGGCTTTTTGATTCTATTCTATTGATCTCCTCCATACCCCAGTAGCACATTTTGTTAAGGACTCCACCTTAATCCAGAGCATTTGCTACCCCGTTGACATAATGACACCTTGTAAATTCTTATCCGACTCCAGCACAAGGATTAAAGGCACTTTTGAGGGCAATGGGGCTAATTACAATAATGTGTCTGAACTTTGTGGGGGGTGGGGCAGTTTCTCATTCTCTGATGGGAGGATGCTCACTTTCTTCTGCATTAAAACTCATTCTGGGGCAGCAAGACCTCAAGTATCCTTCACTGCCTTATCCATGGTGTTTCATAGGGTTTTGTCTCACCCTGTCGCTCAGGAGAATCTCCCTGAATAGGCTGAATGCCCTTAAACCTCCTAAGTCCTCCTGTTAAAAAAAACTAAGACTTTTAACATCATCTTGAAGCGGATCTAAGGTTTGTGCAATAGGCGACAAGAAGGGCTGAGCCAGAAGATGGTCCTGCTGCTGCCTTTCATCGAGCTCAGGTATTACATGCTCACCCCTCCTTCTTCCAAGTGAATCAGCTCATATGCTGGCAAAACGCTTGTGTTCCGATGGTAGTGGCTCGAAATGTCACAGTTTTATACACGCAGCTCCCCAGGTGGCTCAGTGGTGAAGAATCTGCCTGCCAATGCAGGAGACATGGGTTCGATCCCTGGGACAGGAAGATCCCCTGGAGAAAGAAATGGCAACCCACTCCAGCATTCTTGCCTGNCAAGTTTGAAATGAATAGCATGTGATAGTGCTGGAGCAGTTTTTGCATTGATTTACATAAGGAACTGGAGACCACAGGACCCCCTGAGAAGTAAAAACTAGTCACAGTTGATACTACACTTGAAATACACCATGGACTGCAATGTTAATGATGCAGACATTTAAGTTTATCAATCTGTTGTCTTTCATCAAAGGAGTACAGCAGCAGTCCTTTTACATTCCCAGAGTAATGAAGGGGGCAGGGTAGGAAATGAAAATCAGAGAAATGCAAGTCTTCTGCTGCAATGACTAGAGGTCAGACAGGGGTTTGGAACCTGGATGAAAACTAACCAATGACTAAGGTACAGACTGTGAAATATCCAGTCAAGCCAGTCTCTTCTTTATTAGAACAAGATTTGATTTTTTTCTTTTTTTCTTCACCTAAATCATTTCCACAAATATTTACCCAGCACTTACTAAGAACAAGGTACAACTTCATATTGCTAGTAATTTCAAGATAATCACTTCTTAAGTGCTCAGATAGAGCTTTTCAAAAATACATATGTTTGCCACTTCACAGTTAAATAAAACTAATCACCTAGCAAAGATGGCAGCACCATATTAATTAACCATTCTCAGTAACAATTGCTTCTCTCTTTGTCCTTTGATTCTTTGGTCTCTGTACATGTTACATGTAGAATCACACCAATTCTGTTAAACCTGTTTTAATTATTGTTAGCAACTTAAAGTGTTAGTCTATTTGGCAGAGGTTTCTTTCAAAGTGGTCAACAGTAAGTGATTAATATAGTGTTCACTGCAACACCACTGTTGGAATAATCTGCATTTAATTTATTTCCTGTTAATATGTACATAAGCACAATTACAATAAATTCAGAGCAGTTCCACCACATATTCAAAAATCACAATTTATTAATAGGTTTTTTTTTGCATTATTTTTACTTTTCTAAGGTTCATGTTTATGACAACAGGCTTTATTTGGTTGTTGTCATATTGAAGTCATTGAATAAAATATATTTAAAACTATAGCTTGATTTAAAAAATAGATTAGAAGGTGGAACTATATATTTAAAATTCATAGCCTTTCTAAGAACTATTATATACTAAGCTGTGCTCAGAATTCTGTTTGCTCAGAATTTTTAGAAACAATTCAGTTTAGTTCAGTCGCTCAGTCTNCCTGGTGTGCTGCAATTCATGGGGTCGCAGAGTCAGACACGACTGAGCGACTGAACTGAACTGAACTGGAGGCCAAAACATGATGTTCTCCTTCTCCGTTTTCATATACCCTTCTGTCTCCCAGTTAGCCACTAATGCAGTGGTGGCAATGGGGCATGTGGTTTGCATTGACTTGACCCACCCACACAGACACTATTACCTTTCTTCGAACCAAAAGCTCGATACCATAAAATTATCTGTGAGCCTTCTTGCATAACCCTGTATTCACTTTGGAATTGCCAAAAGAATGTAATTAAAACATTTATTTGTAATATCTATAAATTATGTTGTTCACCTGAAACTATTTACACTTGAATCAAATACAATACTGTGTGTCAACTATACTTCATTTTTAAAAAATGCACTCTCCCAGACCAACAGAATCTGTAAAGGAGGTCGCAGGTGATAGCAATAATTAAAACTTGCCATGCCATATTTATTGTAAGCCTAGAGTGAAAAGCATCTTGCCTCTCAAACTTTAATAGGCAAACAAAGCATTCCAGTACACAAGGAAGAAACTGTGATTCTGCAGGCTGGGATTTCTGGGTCCACAAAGAAATCTTTATCAAGTTTCTTCCTGTGTCTATACTGCTCCCAAGACTCCCCCCCACCTTTTTTTTTGCAGCACTAGAGAAAGAAGTCACACCTCACCTCAGCCCCTTATACCTTATCTCAAAACAACTACTTTGGTTCCACTAAAGACCACCATTGTGGTCTTGAAGAATCACATGTTTGGCTGGCACTTTAAAGTTTACAGAAGGCTAGTACAGGCTGTAACATCTGAATAAGTCTCTTTGGAAAACATACTGGAGAAGACTCTTGAGAGTCCCTTGGACTGCTGCTGCTGCTGCTGCTAAGTCACTTCAGTCGTGTCCGACTCTGTGTGACCCCATAGACGGCAGCCCACCCAGCTCCCCCGTCCCTGGGATTCTCCAGGCAAGGACACTGGAGTGGGTTGCCATTTCCTTCTCCAATGCATGAAAGTGAAAAGTGAAAGTGAAGTCACTCAGTAATGTCTGACTCAGCGACCCCATGGACGCAGCCTACCAGGCTCCTCCATCCATGGGATTTTCCAGGCAAGAGTACTGCAGTGGGATGCCATTACCTTCTTCCCCTTGGACTGCAAGGAGATCAAATCAGTCAATCCTAAACAAAATCAACCCCAAATATTGATTGGAAGGACTGATGCTGAAGCTCCATACTTTGGTCATCTGATGCGAAGAGCTAACTTGTTGGAAAAGACCCTGATGCTGGGAAAGATTGAAGGCAGGAGGAGAAGGGGACAACAGAGGGATGAGATGGTTGGATGCCATCACTGACTCAATGGACATGAATCTGAGCAAGTTCCGAGAGTTGGTGATGGATAGGGAAGCCTGGTGTGCTGTAATCCATGGGGTTGCAAAGAGTCAGACACAACTGAGTGACGGAACAATAGTATATTATATTACAATGTTATAATTCTATTATTTATATAATGTATATATTATAATTATATATCATCGTGTAACTTAATATTGTAATATATATATTAATATAGTCATTAGTGCAATGAATACTTACATCTACTATGTGATTACAAGTGTTTACAAGTAGGTTACAGTGCACTGTTTTGGAAACTTCATAGCTGTTATTGAAGTTAATCTTCACAATGCCCTGGGATGTGGGCACTGCTGCTGCTGCTGCTGCTGCTAAGTCACTTCAGTTGTGTCCAACTCTGTGTGACCCCCATACGGCAGCCCACTGGGCTCCTCCATCCCTGGGATTCTCTAGGCAAGAACACTGGAGAGGGTTGCCATTTCCTCCTCCAATGCATGAAAGTGAAAAGTCAAAGTGAAGTCGCTCAGTTGTGTCCAACCCTCAGCAACCCCATGGACTGCAGCCTACCAGGCTCCTCCGTCCATGGGATTTTCCAGGCAAGAGTACTGGAGTGGAGTGCCATTGCCTTCTCCAGTTGGGCCCTAGGACTTTCCTAATAACCAAGACGATGTAGATACTGGGACACACCGTTTTCTTCTGTTTCTCTATCATTGATTTTTGTTTTTTACTGTTTTCATACAAGAGGAGCTACCTATAGACAGCTGGAGGAATATGGAAAGTAAAAGACTATCCTAGAAGTTCAGAGAGTTGTTTCTAGAAGTTAATTGCTTTGCATTTACTTTTACTTTTTCTAATAGTGTACATAAAGATTTGGTGCTTCCCAGGTGGCTCGGTCGGTCAAGAATCTGCCTGCAATGCAGGAGATCCAAGTTCGATCCCTGGGTGGGGAAGATACCCTGGAAAAGGGAATGGCAACCCACTCCAGTATTCTTGCCTGGGAAGTCTTACGGACAGAGGAGCCAGACAGGCTGCAGTTCACAGGATCGCAAAGAGTCAGACATGACTTAGCGAGTAAACAACAACAACATCATAAAGATTTAAGTTATAAGTAAAAGCCAATCAATTACCCTAACTGGATATATTTTTTTATACTCCCATAAGCTATACAGGGTAGTTTTTATTCCTCTCTATTGTCAGTAAAATTTGATATTATCGATTTTTGTTTTACTTTTTATTTAAGCATCTAGAAATTTGAGGTGCCATCCTATTATGGTTTCCCTGGTGTCTAGCATAAATAAATAAATGTGATGTATAAGAATAAATATTCTTCAGCCTTAAAAAAGGAGTGGGAGGTGAGAGAAAGGTTCAAGAGAAAGGGAACATATGTTTACTTATGACTGATGCATGTTGATGTATGGCAAAAATCAACAATATTGTAAAGCAATCATCCTTCAAGTAAAAATAAATAATTTTTAAAAAAAGAAAAAAACACAAAAAGGACATTCTTCCATTTGGGACAACATGAGTGAACTGGAAAGGCATACTAAGTGGAAAAAGTCAACACCAAAAGGAAAATAGTATATTATCTCAATTATATTGGAAAAGTGAAAGTGAAATTCGTTCAGTTGTGTCCAGCTTTTTTGTGACCCCAGGGAATTCTCCAGGCTAGAATACTAGAGTGGGTAGCCTTAATTTTTCTCCAGGGAATCTTCCCAACCCTAGGATTGAACCCAGGTCTCCTGCATTGCTGGTGGACTCTTTACCAGCTGAGTCACCAGGGAAGCCCAAGAATACTGGAGTGGGTAGCCCATCCCTTCTCCAGGGGATCATCCTGACCCAGGAATCAAACCTCGGTCTCCTGCATTGCAGGCGGATTCTTTACCAGCTGAGCTACCAGGGAAGCTCACACAATTATGTGTAGAATCTACTAAAGTCCAACTCACAAAATACAAGAAAGTATTCATAGATAGGAACTTGCCTGGGAAATGGGAGATGCTGGACACGAGTTACAAAAATTAGGTTATGCAGAATGAATGAACTCGGGAGATCTAAGTACAACCTGCTGAAACAGTAAATTATACAAGTATTGTATTTGAATGTTGCTAAGATGCACAAGGCAGGGGTGTGGGCACAGGAGGAAGAGGCTCAGATGGAAAAGGAAGAAGGAAGTTTGGGGAGAACTCTCTAGAGAAAGAAAGGGCAAAGAGGAGCACAGCCTGCCTGCCTAAATACCAAGGCTTTTACAAGCTCCACATTCACAAATCCCAGCCCGTTTGTCTTCCAGACACCAACACTCACTTAGGCAAGCCAGAGTCAAGCCAGGTATTTGTGGGTCCCGAATCTGCCTCTAGAGAAACAAAGGGCATCAGTCCGCAGTCCGCCAGCCTCTCAGGCAACTGGGCAACCCGATTAAGCTGGAAGTGTCCCCATCAAATGCCGAAGGCAGATTTCTGCCCGCTCTGTGAGGCGAGGCAATTTGAGCCAGAGTTAGTGGCTCCGGATAACCAACCCTGCTTTTTGGGCCCTTCCTTGGGTTTTGCCAACCCCATCTCAGAGCCTGGAGGTGTAAAAGGGAGCCTCAGGTAAGCTCCGCCAGTGCTCTGCTGCCCTCTAGCGGCTTCCGGCTCTAAAGTCAACTCTCATCCCTTCCTCCGCCCTCCCTCCCTTTCCCCAGCCCGGCAGCTGCGCTGGTCCATCCTCAACACACCTTGAGGTTTTTTTTTGTTTGTTTTTTAATTCAGTAATATTGGACTTGAACAAAGGCCACTTGACAAAGACTATTTCTAATCATATACAGAAAAAGTAAATGACAAGAAGGAAAATGTTCTTTTATGGTGGTTGAAGAGATGAAAGTGTTAGTCGACACTCAATTGTGTCGACTCTTAGTGACCCCATGGATTGTATCCGCCAGGCCCCTCTGTCCAGTGGGATTCTCCAGGCAAGAATAGAGTGTGTAGCTATTCCCTTTTCCAGGAGATCTTCCTGACCCAGGGATAGAACCCAGGTCTCCTGCATTACAGGCAGATGCTTTACCATCTGAGCCACGAGCTCTTGAACATGGGCTGGGTATAATTACTCCTAGGGTTAGTTCTACCCTCACTTTGGTGGCAAGGCACCTGTCTACGTGTTCACACTTTCTTAGTGTGTCAAAAAGAAGGATTTATAATAGGATATATTTGCATTTGAATTCCAGCTTTCCCTCTTCTGACCGTTGTGAGCTTCAGGGAGTTTATTCTCCTCTTAAGCATTGTTTTTGCTAAATGGGGGTAATAAAATCCAGTTTGCATAACTTTTAGAGGAAGATCCCCTGGAGGAGGGCTTGGCAACCCACTCCAGTATTCTTGCCTGGAGAATTGCATGGACAGAGGCACCTGGAGGGCTATAGCCCAGAGTGTTGCAGGCTCCTCCCATGACCTCTTTAAGTCATCTTGTGAAGGCTTTACAACTGTTCATATCCTTACCCGAGTGCGTGGGAAAATTACATTTTCCCCTCCCCTAAAGGTACTTCGGGGTTTCCCAGGTGGCTCAGTGGAAGGAATATACCTGTTAAAGAAGGAGATATGGGTTTGACNTTGCACGGACAGAGGCACCTGGAGGGCTATAGCCCATAGTGTTGCAGGCTCCTCCCGTGACCTCTTTAAGTCATCTTGTGAAGGCTTTACAACTGTTCATATCCTTACCCGAGTCCGTGAGAAAATTACATTTTCCCCTCCCCTAAAGGTACTTCGGGGTTTCCCAGGTGGCTCAGTGGAAGGAATACACCTGTTAAAGAAGGAGACATGGGTTTGGCCCCGGGATCAGGAAGATCCTCTAGGCAAGAATACTGGAGTGGGTTGCCAAGCCCTCAACCCACTCCAGAGGGGCCTGGTAGGCTACAGTCCATGGGATCGAAAAATAATCCAGCACAACTTAGCAACTAAACAACAACCNATGGGTTTGACCCCGGGATCAGGAAGATCCTCTAGGCAAGAATACTGGAGTGGGTTGCCAAGCCCTCAACCCACTCCAGAGGGGCCTGGTAGGCTACAGTCCATGGGATCGAAAAAGAATCCAGCACAACTTAGCAACTAAACAACAACCAAGTTACTCCACATGTTAGCAATCACAGATCCTGTTTATTCGACCATCTAAACTTAAAAAAATATATATATATATATCCAACAGTTTTCCTTTGAATTCCCAGTGAACCTCCTAGTCAACCAGTCTCATCTGCACCTCCGTGACATTGTGCCAGGTGGTCTCTTTATACAAACTCGGCCCTTCCTGGATTCTATTTTCTGCAGCACAGCCATAATTCCCCCACTTAGAACCATTCCCTGTTGCCCTTCCAGTGAAATCCTTAACATCACGCAGGACCCCGGGCTAATCTGTCTGCTCCCCTCTCTCTCACCCTCATGTTCTCTGCTGCAGCCCCTCTGACTTTTCTTATTTCCTTCAGAATATGGTACTTCTTTTATGTCCCTTCTTCCCACTAGCTCTTTGGTGGCAGGACACGTATGTGATTTACTCTCATGTGCTCAGGGCCTAGAACAGCACATGAAATAAAGCAAGTTGTTGATGGATGAAAGCTCCTATGTTCAGGACCTCTTACTATGTAAAGAAATGAACACACACTTAGCACAGAAGAATTATCATCTTATCAGAAAGAAACCCAGAAAGAAAATGATGATGGTTTTAAGAAGCTCACTGCATCTTACATGTATTTTTATGTTGCTGTTTTAAAAAGGCCTTGCAGTTTACAATATTTTAAAAAATATTGGTAATATTGCAAGTATAGTACCAGGATTCTATGATTTCAATTATCACTTTGATGATTCCACCTGTAAAGACTTACTAAATGTTTATTTTTTTGAAGCTCAATCAATTGTAGAGTTATCTGGTGGAATACTTATATTTCAAATAAGTATTTTAGAGAAAATATTGATAATGAGACCAATAAAGGTTTGTTGGAAACTAAATGAAGAAAGGGTTAAGGTATATTCTTAGCACAATATTATGAACTTCTGCATACTGCTAGGCCCGATTTTATTAATAAGAATTTAAGATTCATCAGTAAACAAAATTAATTTTAAAATTTCTCTGATATGTGGAAATTTATAGTCTTTGAGGAAGGTTGGAGAGGGAGGAAGACAATAGAAAAATGAAAATAACAAGCAAGTCAATTATACTATGTACAATTATATACTATGTATATACTTATATACATAAGGCCATCTATATGAGCTATAAGTAAGGGACAAAATGACAAAAGTAAGGGACAGAATGAGTCATAAGTTTAAATAAGATAGACTTGGCAGACCTCAGTGAGAATGTGCCATTTGAATCAAGACTAAATGGAGGTGAGAGAGTTAGCCTTGAGACCATCTAGGCCATGCAAAGGCCTTAAAGCATGAGCACCTGGCGTGTTCAAAGCACAGGCAGGTCAGTGTGGTAGAGTAAACATCCAAAGTAATTTTTTTAAACAAGTCTGTGCAATGTGTTTAAGGTGTTTTTATTGTCTTTTTGTTTGTTTTGTAAACCCCACCTCAAAGATGATCCCCTTAGAAAGACCTTATGTTACTTGGAACCTACAGGAAATTGGATGGTGTTGCACTGAATCAATGCTACATGCTTTATAAGGAGTTTTCTTAGAACAAATGATGCCTCTACTAGCACTAGAGTTGAGCATCTCAGAGCCACTTTGTCTGTAAACCTATCTTTGCTCCAGTCCTATAGCTGTGTGTCTGTTTCCCAGATAGACAGCAAGCTCCTTGAGGGCAAGGACACATTTCTTTCTTCTCTAGGTTCCCAGTGCCCAGCACAGGGCCTTGTTCTGGTGGTGGTGGTGCTGCTGCTAAGTCGCTTCGGTACTGTCTGACTCTGTGCGACACCATAGACGGCAGCCCACCAGGCTCCTCTGTCCCTGGGATTCTCCAGGCAAGAATACTGGAGTGGGTTGCCATTTCCTTCTCCAGTGTGTGAAAGTGAAAAGAGAAAGTGAAGTCGCTCAGTCATGTCTGACTCTTCGTGACCCTATGAACTGCAGCCTACCAGGCTCCTCCATCCATGGGATTTCCAGGCAAGAGTGCTGGAGTGGGATGTCATTGCCTTCTCCACTTGTTCTGGTGATGATGGTTGAATTGATATTATCTTTGTGCTTCCCTGGTGGCTCAGAGGTTAAAATGTCTGCCTACAACGCAGGAGACCTGGGTTCAATCCCTGAGTCAGGAAGATCCCCTGGAGAAGGAAATGGCAACCCACTCCAGTATTCTTGCCTGGAGAATCCCATGAACAGAGGAGCCTGCTGGTCTACAGTCCACGGGTCGCAGTAGGATACAACTGAGTGACTTCACTTTCACTTTCACTTTGGACACTACTGGGAAGTCATTTCTATCTCCTGGATAAAAAGTTCCTGAGTGCATACATGTCACCTGCTAGCAATCTTGTTAAAATGAAGATTCTGATTTAGGTCTTGAGCTGGATTGAGGTCCTGCATTTCTAACAGGCTCCCAAACAGTGTTAATGATACAAGTGAGGTGGAGAGGTGGAGGGGTGAGAGGGTAGGGACCACACTGAGTAGCAAGATTGTAACTGACCATTGCCCTCGGGGCACTTACACTCCTTGCAACATACTTGCCTCCCTAACTGGGCTCCACTGGGCAGATGCCTCCCACATTTCCTCTTTGTTCCTTCCGCAGTGCCCAATATCGTGACCAGCTTATGGCCTTGCTACAAATTTTGAGTGAACAGACTATGATTTGATTACAAAAGATAAATAAAATTTTAAAACTTACTAACAGTATCATGGTGTAAACTAGAGCACTCTGAACTGGGAGTGCTGGAGCAGAAGAAATACCTTATCCTGCATTTATTTAAAAAGCAATGAAAACAAAGCTCAAAGATGGCTTGTGGGCAAAAAATGACTTGTTGAGTTCTGGGAGACCCATTCAAATTCTCCCTCACTATTAGAGGTTAAAGTCACAAATTTAAGAGGTTTTGGGGTCAAGGAGGAATTTAAATATGAGAACCATCCCCCCCCCCCCACCTTGTGAAACAGGAGAGTTGGGTGTGGTCTCTGAAGACCTAGGGAGTGAATGTCTTAAGTCTTCTCTCCAACCTTATCTCAGTCTGTTCCTCTCTCTCCTCTTTTCACTCTGTGTCCATTTATTTCTCTATCCAGTTAAACAAATGAGCACATGTATACACTGGGCTATTCTGAAGGAGATCAGCCCTGGGATTTCTTTGGAAGGAATGATGCTAAAGCTGAAACTACAGTACTTTGGCCACCTCATGAGAAGAGTTGACTGATTGGAAAAGACTCTGATGCTGGGAGGGATTGGGGGCAGGAGGAGAAGGGGATGACCGAGGATGAGATGGCTGGATGGCATCACCAACTCGATGGTCGTGAGTTTGAGTGAACTCCGGGAGTTGGTGATGGACAGGGAGGCCTGGCGTGCTGTGATTCTTGGGGTCGCAAAGAGTCGGACACAACTGAGCGACTGAACTGAACTGAACTGATACACTGGGCTAAGACTGTTCCAGGCAGCAGAGTTGCCAGAATGCCTAAGATCCCTGCACCCCTTCGGTTTTCAGGTTTTGCGAGACATTCGGTTCTAACTTCCTATCCTGAACTGGCATAAGTCTTTATCTCCTTTTCCCTGCCGTGAGTGATATTATGGCTGAATCATGCCCTCTAAAAAGATATATTGGAAATTCCCTGGCAGTCCAGTGGTTAGGACTCTGCGCCGTCACTGCTGAGGCTGCGGGTTCAGTCCTTGGTTGTGGGAACTAAGACCCACCAACCGTGCAGCAGGACCAGGTAATTAAGTAATTAATTTGAAAGGATATATTGAAGTTCTACTCCCCGTACCTGTGAATACGAACTTACTTGTAAATTGTCAACTGCAGATGGAATGAAATTAAGATGAGGTCATTAGAACAGGCCCAAATCTGATTAGTATCCTTAGTAGAAGAGCCAGAGATATGGGAGAATGCCCAAGGGGAGGCCTGGGCACCCACCTGTGGTCCTTAGTTGTGTATATGCATTGTGTGCACAAAGTTGCTCTGTGGACAAATAATATTATGTGTCCACAGTTGTGTATACACATTGTGCGCCCAAAGTTTCTTTGTGGACACTATATGCACTGTTGTATATATGACTGAGTACCCAAAGTACCTCTGTGGGCACATATTACATATACAATTGTTATTATGTACACAGAAACTTTGTGTACCCGTATTGTATATACAGTTGCATACGTACTTGCTGTCCCTGTTGCAGGGGAGGTGATGGCACTGATTCAATCAGTACCTTGGGTAATGTGAGTCCTATTGTTAAATCAGTCCCCATAAATCAGGTGATTTCCAGTAATTCAATCAGCACCTTTTATCACAAGGGGTACAGCCAGGGAGGGATACCATACTCCTTAGAGATATGCGTGTCCATTGTGTGCGAGCATAAATTTTTGCTCGGTCAACTGAGAGTGTGTTGCAGACATCTTACCTCTTTACCTCTTTAAACAAAATGTTAAGGCATTCTCTTGTGGTTGTGTCTAAGTTGTGTCTGACCTTTATGACCCCATGGACTATATATAGTCTGCCATACTCCCCTGTCCATGGGATTTTCCAGGCCAGAATACTGGAGTGGGCTGCCATTCCCTTCTCCAGGGGATCTTCCTGACCCAGGGATCAAACCCATGTCTTCTGAATTGCAAGCAGGTTCTTTACTGACCAAGCCACCAGTCTTTCTCTTATATAACTATAATTCAATGATCAAATCAAGAAATTGACACCGTTCTATCATCTAAACTACAATGGAACGGCAATTACAATAATGACTGGGCTGTCGTGGTGATCTGGGGAGAATGATAATGCCTATTTGGGATGAGGGACTGATCCCCCACACTGGAGGACTGGCTAGCTTAAGAACTCTACTCGTCAATCTCTTCCCTGATGAAGCAACAGAGGAAAAAGAAGGTGGCAGCAGACCATGGGGCATCTGCTAGAAAACCAAGCACACCCCATATCATTAAGAACTTAATTGTAAAGTGCTTAATGAAAAACTGAACTTAATTTCAAGAGTCTTCAGTTTGGGAGTATCAGAAACACATTCTCTGGGATTTCTAGTAAAAATGTGTTATCAATGGTGAATGTGATATATCCTTGCTGGATTTTAACTTTCAGTCACAATACATTGTGTATTGTCTCTGGAAAGGATAATACAAGTACACAATGACACAATAAAGTGATTTTTAAAAATTCTCTTATCCCCAAACCCCAACATTTCTTCACAGCTTTATTTAGAATTGTTTACACATCATTAACTTCAGTCATTTAAAGTGTATGACTCAATGGTTTTTAGTGAATTTATAGAATTGTGCAAATATCACCACAATTTTAGAACAAGTTCATTACCCTGAAAGGAAACCTCGTGCCTGTTAGCAGTCTCTTCCCAGCCTAACCCTAGACAACCATTAATCTACTTTCTGTCTTATGGATTTGCCTATTCTGCACATTTTATATAAATGGAACTATACTATTTGTGGGTTTTGTGACTGGTTTCTTTCACTTATCCCAATACTTTCTGGTTCATTGATGTTGTAGCACAATGTCCAACCTTGTAATTTTTGGATGCCATCTGCATGTCCCAAGTAGTATACATCATTTACTGATTTTCATCCCCCTCTCTTCACATAAAATATCAAATCCATTCTTTTATTTCTATCTCACTGTCTTCTTTGTAACGTCTAATGAATATACCAGTGTTGAGTCTCATGGCATCCCCCTGCAATGGTAAATTCCAGTCCTGACATTTCAGACAATCCCACCAGTTCCTGTAATCCTCCACTCACACCGTCATTAAAAATGAAGCTGCTTACAAAAGCTGAGCCAATAACAACAATCACTTTATTACTCAACCCTTCTCTCCTACAACCAAATGAAGGTTTTATTTTCAGGAAACAGTGACGCCACCTCAAGGGCTGACTAGCCACACCAGCGTCATCCTCATCTGGGCTTCTCCCAGGAGAGATGGTAGTCACTGCCTTGATCCTCAACTGAGGTCCATTATGACGAATCCGAAAAAGAAAAATGCTGTCTTTTTTGTGCTTATTTATAAACAAATGGGTCTTTTTTTTGGGGGGGGGTTGGCTTTTTTTTTTTTTTT